>JAANDH010000615.1:86074-175374 GCA_011799765.1 Nymphaea thermarum | reverse complement strand
ATACAAACAGTCCTCATATTTGTACATTAGAGGCCAACGCGTAAACATTGGTTGCCTAAAATGAGAAGGGAACGTTGGTGCAACGTTCAAAATGAAGGAGGACGTTAGTTCAACGTTTACAATAATTTTAGTTCCTTCCTTATTCATTCGATCAATGAATAAGGCAATCGCCCTCTCCAACGTCTCTTCAATTTATCAGTTCGGTTAACAACAAACAACATTGTATTCCATATGTGTAACCTTTCGTCTTGTGACATGTCACATTATGTTGTTTTCTGTCCTTTATTTGCATATGTTTCCTGAATAACATTTACCGAGTCACCTGTGGATATGTCTCTCTTCCGTGTCTTCTAGCTGCTCTGCCTTTCGTGCATATGGTTCAGAACATGCCCCTAGTTCTGGTGCGATTTTGAAAGGGCAATGTACTTGAACTTTTAAAAACTCATCGATTTGCAGAGACCTCAGACGGAATGGGTAATTATTGCTGCGCGGTAAGCATTGTAAAGGAACGAGATAGTACCCCCAACCCAAAGAGTTCCGTCTACACAGCACAGGGGTTGAAGGAGGGCGAGAGCTCAACAACCCACTTAGCTTGCCAACGAAAGGAAGGAAGGGAACCATTTATTGTAAATGATGGTTGAAATCAAAGGGCTCCCCAAGCGGCCATCATGGGAACATAATTTGACAGTGGAGAATGTTGGACGCTAAAATGGGATTTGCAAGGAAGGAAGGGAACCATTTATTGTAAATGATGGTTGAAATCAAAGGGCTCCCCAAGCGGCCATCGTGGGAACATAATTTGACAGTGGAGAATGTTGGACGCTAAAATGGGATTCGCAAAGGATTTGGTTCGATACCGGGTTTTCATTCCTCGAATTTGTGCTTTTATGCATCTTTCAATGTTGATTTTCCTTGTCCACTCGTAAACAACCAACAATTGTCCATCACTCATTTTTACGACAACAATAAGAGTCCGAGCTGCTGGTTTTGTGAGTTGAAATTCGCATCTTTCAGGTGAACAGAAAAAAGAAAAATTAAACAAATTTCCATTTTCTCTTAAATGGACATAGATGTGGCAGTAATGTCGACACAACCGTTACGTATATTCACAATTTGAACCCAGGTTTTAGGGGAACTTAAACATATATTCCCACATCCGCTCCTATAGACAATCATTGAAACACACAGAAGTAAAGAATGTGTGTGGCATATTTATGTGACATTCTTAAATACAATTTTGGAGTCAATTGCAAGTTCCACAATGCCGGACAAAAAATTGAAGTATAATTAAACTCCTAAGAAAGCTAAGTTTTGGGGCTTTTTCATGAGTTTTTTTTCGTTCGGATACTAAAGATGCCTACCTTAAACATTTCTGTTAGCATTTAGACGAGCACAGATGTTTGGGATGATTTTATAGAATCAAAGGATGTTTACTATTTCCTAAAGTCAGCAGCTTTGAGTAAGACGACATTCTTGTAAACTTTTCAAAAACGTAAAGATAAATATAATCTGGTCCAACGTGGTGTATTCCCTCCTGTACGTCGGAAGGAAAGCTTCTAATTTTCTGATGAACAAGGCCGCACATTAAACTCTTCAATAGGGAACACTAACATAGTTTATAAGAGTTTGATGAATCAGTTTATAAGAGTTTGATGAATCTGCCCCAATCATTCATTTATGAAAAATTGTATTAGTGTTCTTGTTGTCAAACACCACATATAGTCTATATCATCTGAAATAGGTAGCAAATTTCACGTACAGACTACACATTATAACCTTCCTAAAGAAGGCAGGATATATATAGCTTCTCAATTTATAACATAACCCATAATATTCATATAAAATTCTATGAGGAAAGTACACTACAACTAGTGAAAACAATTTCAAAATATTGAAGTCTTTCATATACATCCAGATTTGACTAGCAATACCAAATTTATTAAGTGTAAATTACCTTTCAATAAGTTTACTTAAATTAATGCTGAAATGTCCCCAATTTTATTAACAGCGGATGAAGGCCCACCACACATCACCATCGCCGGAATCTTTGTTTGAGAATGGTTAATTGGATGGAGACCGGTACCCCACTGATGATTCGAAGTCACATCAATATTTTGACATTTGTAAAGAAAGTTAATTTACCCAAGCTTGCTACATCTATATATTTTCCCTAACAGCCTTCCCTTTGATCAGGTACGTGCCAGTAAAACTAAATCAATGTCGATGGTGATTATTTTGGTATGTATCTACCAGCGATTTCTTTCGAGACCTAAGAGTATTAAATCATCTGAAATTTACTTGCATAAAATTGTCGAATGGAAACCTAGTTCAAAATCTTAACAGCTCTCTCCTCCCTTTTTACTAAAACTATACATGTCCCAATAATTAAATTCATATTTCTGGTCTAAAACCTAAAGATCTACTGCTCTTAATGTGTCGGCCTATTTAGGACGTATCAAAAAGGTTTTTCTATGGATCACAAACGGTTCACCGACTAATTTGCAGAATTTTCGAAGGTTTACACAATAAAATAAAAAAGAAAAATGTTATAAACATTCCCAATAAACTTATGCATGAATATATTTGGAGTTTACAGAGGATGAGCATTACTTTTGTAGATTAATAAATGAAAAAACTTCTAGAAAAAAAAAAAACGAATTTACAATGCACAGTAGAAAATTTGGGTCTATTGCAATTGATAGTTTCCCACGCTGAAGCCGCAATTTGAGTTCTCCATTCGAAAACAAGTTTAATTTTGTGTTAGTAGCATGCGCACTACATAATTTCATGATTGAACACAATCTTAATGATGAACAATTTGTTGAAAATGATGCACAATCAAATGGCGTTAATATTTTCACCACCGTCAGCGAATTTGTGGTTGCAGAATAAGCAACCAACGTGGAAGCAATAATTTTTTTTGTTAGAATACCAAGTGTGTCCTTTGCTCATTACTCATGCATGCGTATGCTTTGTCATTTGGTTGGTCCAAGAAATATTTCTAACTGTAACGATTCAGTGTTCCAAACATATTACTATTCAGAGGACTGGTCAAGGGGCATCAGCAATAAATTTTAAATTTTGAAGAGGCATTATGTAAATGAGAAAAATTGCCTTAACATGTCAATGTATACAATTGACCACAGCTACCTTCACCCACGTTAATATGGGCTCGAAATACAATGTTGCCTTGATATATAGTCGAGAGCAATGCTAGTCTGTCGTATTTTGGTGCAAAGGTAGAATCTGCGGGTCATTTAGTAACCATGGAGCAAGAAATTGAAGATGAAAAAAATAAACGAAATGCAATCGAATTACAAATAAGAACCAAGAAACAGTCAGAACTTGAAGTCAATAGTCCCCTTTGACATTGTCATACTGGTTATATGCTTTGGTATTAGCTTCTATTTTTTAAAATATGTTATTTTCTATTGTAAATATGGTTTGAATGTTGATAACGAAACCTGAATATCTTATGCTCATGTGATGTTACGCTAATGTGTTTGGCTATATCTTATGTTTTTGTGATGTTATGCTTATGTGTTCGACTATATCTTACATGCTTTGCTTATCTCATTAGTTTATGTGATGTTTGTTCTGGCGTCATGCTCGTAGCGCCATCTTAACCACAGGTCGTAATATGTTTGTTACAAATTCAGCTATTCTTCATGCAATATTTTTTTAAGGTTAAATTTGGTACCGTTATTCATTCCTTTTTTTTTTTTAACTATTGACATGCTGTAATACTCCAGAATATTGCCTACTTGTTGGGTTTACATCCTGTCAACTACATCTATAATGTTTTAAATCCATTTGCAGATTGATTGTGGATAACTGCCAAGGAAGAAGAACTTATCACATGTGCATGTTTCGCCTTTAAACAAGTAATATGCAAGTGAATATCTATATCTATATATATATATATGTGTGTGTGTGTGTGTCTATATTATATACACACACACACACACACACACACACACACACACACACACACACATATATATATATATATATGCACCCCCTAGTCTGAATAAACATTAAATCTGCTCTGCTCTTTCTTACTCAATCCAATAATTGCTCAACTAAATTGCACGGCCCCACGAATATGAAATGAACAATCAAATATCAATGACTAAGTCATGCAATATATTCACTAGTCAATGCGCGACTTAGTCACACAATAGAAACACTAAACAATAAGCAAGCGCTTGACCCTCCTCGATAAATAGACGAACACGAAATGAACGATCAAATATCAATGACTAAGTCATGCAATATATTCACTAGTTAATGCATAGCTTAGCCATGCAATAGATGCACTAAACAATAAGCAAGTCCTTGACCCTGCTCCATAAATAGACGAATACAACATGAATGATCAAATATCAATGACTAAGCCATGTAATATATTTACTAGTCAATGCCAGGCTTAGTCATGCAATAGATGCACTAAACAATAAGCAAGTGCTTGACTCTCCTCGATAAATAGACGAATACGAAATGTACGATCAAATATCAATGACTAAGTCATGCAATGTATTCACTAGTCAATGCACAGCTTTGTTACGCAAATAGATGCACTAAACAATGAGCAAGTGCTTGACCCTCCTCTATAAGTCGAGGAACATGGGGCCAGCCTCCTCACCCACCTCCACCTGCTGTGAACAACCACTCAACTGCTTTCATTAGAATTAGGAAGAGACGACTTAAGTAAGAAAGGGTAGTGCAATGGCGACTACGCTGCAGCACGTGTGCCACGTCCACCCGCTAGAACTGATGGGAATGTCCGAGATGGAGGGGATGGGAGGAAGTTGCGGTGCATGCGGCCAGCCCATCTCTTCGGAGAACCTTTATGGTTGCCGCAGCTGCGCTTTCTTCCTCCACCTCTCCTGCGTCATGCTGCTGCCGTCGCTTCAGGGTCACCCCGCCCACCAACAGCACCCGCTTTACCTTCTTTCTGCACCCGCCCGTCCCTCAGGCGCCTTCCGTTGCGACATCTGCGGGGACAGCGGCTGCAGCGGCTTCATCTACCATTGCCAGACTTGCAACTTCGACGCCCACTTCCTGTGCCCTCACATGCCTCGGACGGCATCCAGCCGGGGCCACCAGCACCCCCTTCACCTCTTGTTCCGCCCACCTACCCAAGGCAGCACCTGCTGTGACGCTTGCCGCCTTCAGATACACCACTCCTGCTACAAGTGCAGCACTAATTGCGACTTTGTTTTACACCCATGTGAGTATTTGGTATTTTTCTACTATATGTCATTTTTCAAATTTTAATTTTGTTATCAAACATCTCAAATATGGACACTTTTCCTTGTTTGTTTAAATCTTGGACGCAAATTTTACCGACTGTTTTTACATTGATATGGTGCTTTTGGGGTACCTTCTGGAATCCATATGAAAAGACTAGTTAGTTCTCAGTTCAAAAATATGGTTGAATTAAATGTGGAGTGCTGTATGGTTTACGTGTTAACATGTATTGAAGGCATAGGGAATGGTCTAAGCTCGTAAAATGTCCAAACAGTAATCTCTCTGATGATTTCAACTGATATTTCAATTAGTTGGCGGTCGAACTTCTCGCCAACTAATCACAGTACTTATAATCTTCAAAAGTCACTTCAACAGCCTTTAATTTGTTCTTTGTCTTGGTCTACAACCAAGTTAGAGTCCGAAAAGCGCTGCCATTTTTTGCTAACCACGTGTATGCGTTTTCAATTTCGAGGTCTTAAAATCTCCCTTCCTCGTCAGTAATTAGACCACTTGTTGACACACAGACAGTTCAATTCTACAAAATTTTTTCTCTTGTTCAATTTCATTAAATTCAATGTATATTGAGGAATGTGCATTACGTGGTTCCTTCGCAGGGTGCTTAACTAAGCAAGTGGTAACCGACTCAGGGAGGAAATGGAGGAAAAGAGACATGGTACCTCTCTCTTTCGCTCGCTCGCTATATATACATACATACATACAACTTTGTTAACTAAATATTGAGTTACTTCGTCCGTTTGGTTGATAATCCATAAGATGTCATGTATAAAGTAGCTTGTTTGACATCAAATACAAGTTGTTATATATTTACAAAAGCAAAGTGTATAAACAGCAAGAAATATGAGTTTTAATTGTAGATAAGGAGACCATCTATAGTATTACTCACGAAAAAAAAAAAATTCATTTTTTAAAGATTTGGAGTACTAATTATTATTAACCTTTTTTTAACAAAATAACACTTAAAATAGCACTTTATAAATAAGCAGTTAAGCTGATTAGATTGGTGGGCGAATCAGAATGTTACCCACTGCCAACACCGACAAAAGTTGACTTATTTGTACATTGATACTCCCTTAATTTTTATTTAAACCCCTTAAAATTTAAAATTTAAATAATTCACACCCCTTGTTTAAAATTTTCTGCCAGTGGGTTGGACGGTTCATAGTTGATTAATATTTTAAGAGACACAAACGTGTCCGTTTTCAGTAATTTTAGTTCAAGATTCGAATCACGTGACAAGAAGGTAGAGGATAAAGGTCATTTAAGCTTCTTTTTTTTTTTTTTTTTCAAATTTATCCTGGAGTTAGATGAACATTGCCATCTCTGACATTTTCATACTTTCAAGGGTTACAGGTGGGGGCGACTACGTCAATAGTTCCAGTTTGTGTCATCCGGCCGGCTTTGTCTTTTAAAAGCATGGTTAATCCTTCGAAGAAGAGTTAATAAGAAACAGACATGGCCTTTTCATCTTGTTAACAACTAAAAAGTTTAGAGATCATCTTATGATTTTTTTTAATTAACTAAAAGAACATTACGTGTACTTTTAAGTTTTAACAATAGGAAACAGCTTGATGCGTTTTTATATATTATTGTCACTTCTTTGCGTTTTGCAAATCTTCCTAAATTTTAATCATGTGACGTCCTAACATTCTAAACTAGACGTTGTATTAATTGATCAGTTTATTTGAGTGCAGTCTTGTAGATGAGATCCTATAAAAAACTAAACTCCTGCAAGTAGAGGCCCTTGAATCTTCAGTCCTTGACTCCTTGTAAAGTCCTGGCTAGACATCTCAACGAGATGAATGAATTCAGAGAAAGGAAAACAACCAACAAAAACCAAATCTATAACTGATGTCCCCTTCCTGTTTGCGTCAGTAACCGAGGAGAGCGTGTCCCGCTGCCTGTTTGCGTCAGTAACTCAGGAAAGTATTTCTCCTGCAATTTTGCAGGCATGGGCAGTTACAAAATTCGTTGCAAGGGGAGCTTTCAAGCTCCTACCGTCGGATTATTTGGGTGAAGTGATGGACGGTTTACTCAACGGATCGGAGGACCGCCCTGAAATCAACGACATCTTCCGCGCCCTCTTCTCCGGCAATACCCACGTCGTCGACGGCACCAACAGCTGTATCTTCGACGAGATTACCATCGACGACCTGCGTGACTGCTTCAATGGCACTGACGATCCTTTGCAAGCAGAGTTTGTTTCCTTGTTTCATGCGCATATGGAAGGGATGGCTGCGGGTGAGACATCAGTTACCTCCAAACCCCTTTCAACGAACTCTAACAATGGCAGCACCAAGAAGGAACCGGCATCTTGAAAAAGGTGCCTTGCATCTAGTATATGCTGTATATCGTCAGATTGAAGCCCGTACATCTGTTGTCTGCAAAATCCGCACTAAGAATTTGATGTGATTTGCTTTTTTCCCTCTCACCTCCTTCTGTCAATTAGGTGGAGATCCCACACTAGGCACCAAATCAGAAGTTTTATTGGGGTGGTGTGGTGTCTGGTGTGATCTTCTTATGTTCACCTGAATAATTTAGAAAATAAGTATCTGAGCGTCCTCTTCCAAAAGTTACCAAGAGCGTGCACATCTGCAAATCGTCCAATCGAAAGTTACTTGAGTGTGTATATCCACTAGTCAATAGTAAAAAAAGTGTAGGAGAGGATGTGACTCTAAAACGACTCTAAAACCCTCAAATATAATAAAGGCCAAGCCATTAGTATGGTCTATAATAAGAATGTTCAACTCAAGGATTCTGTGAACTACCACCGTTTGAATTGAATTGGTGATCTGTGACAAAAGCATGCGTTCACTTCCACCATCTCCGCCCTGCAAACGTAAAAAAGAAAGACGAGAAGCTGCCTATATAAATTCGATCGATTTTAAGATATCAACTCTTTGAAAATAACATATCCATAAACCTACGAAGGGTACAGAACAAAATTGATGCATTAAAAGTTTTAAAAATATACAAATAGTTGACTAGCTTGACAATCATTTACTAGAACCACCTACTGTTTCATACACAGCCGCCTGAATGTCCGAAATATTTCACAAACAAACAATTCCATCCTAATGTCTCAATAAAGAAAGCATAATTTGGATTTGGAAGATGTTTCACTCCTAAAAAGGGGAAAAAAAAAATCAACCACCTCCCCAAAACTTTTTCTGTTTTCAGATCTAAAAGTTAGGTGCTTTGTTTTTCATTCTGCTATTGTACACCGTTTTCCACTCAGCATTTAGACCTTCTATCAGAGTAATTTTTTATCATTACCCAGGCTATTTGCAAATATAATGAAGGTAAGTATGTTGTTATTTTCCAAAAATCTACACTAACAAAAACCACATCGTGGTCAGTGAACTATATATTTTAAGCCCTCGGATTCAAATATACCAACAATCTTTTGGAGATTAAATATGAGTAGACGCGAAATTTTGAGCAAAAACGAGGAAAATGGGATTCTTCATATCCTTTTTTTTTTAAACAGCCGATGCGAAACCCCAGGTAGAGGTGGTAAAAGGCGTCATCTGCACCGGACCGGTATAGATCTACACAGGTGATATTCATCACCAAGATGTTGACCGGCCCATTCTTTTAGTAGTGTTCTACCAACGATCTTTTGGAGATTAAATATGAGTACCGAATGTTGTGCAGTTTACTTGCATTAAATTATTGTGGAATGGCAAACTATTCCAAAAATTCAAATAATTGATCTGTAACAATGATTTGTTATGTGTGAATAACATAAATATACCTTCAATGCTCCGGTTTCTTGCATCAGCTTATTTGGACGCACCAATGCTGACCATAAATATTTTTGAGTTTTCCATCCGAAAACATTTAATTTGTGTTAGTAGCATGTACATTGCATTGAACACAATGCGAATGGGGTGCAATTTGTTGACGACGATACAACAATGTTTCCACCGCCATAAGCGAATTTGAGGTTGCAGTGTAAGTAACTCTACTCAACATGGGAGCAACAATTTTTTGTGCATTACTATAATTACCCAACTCTTTGGCGATTGTCAGAATAGGAAGTGTGTGGCCTGTTCATTAGACAAGTTGTTCAACAAATATTTCCTATTGTTATAGTTCTGCTTTGCAAATATATTACTATTCACAGGACGGCGAATATGTAGCCTGCAAGAAATGCTTTGTTGTCTTTGAGGGCAGAGGGCGTTGGTGCTAACGTGCAATCTTTATGTCATTTATTAGCCATGAAGCAGTAGACAATTACCACCTAAAAAAGCATTTGAAGATGAAAAAAGAAAAGAAATGTAATCGAAAAGGGGTTTTGTCATTACGTGATCTTTTTATCTTGGGCCTGTTCTGGAATTACAAATTTGATACAAGAAACAGTCAGAACTTGACATTCCATTGGTTGACATTTCGTGCCTTTGACATTGTCATACTGGTTATATGCTTTGTTACTAGCTTCTATTTTTAAATACATGTTATTTTCTATTGTACATATGGTTTGAATGTCGATATGGAAACCCCAATTTCTTATGTCTATGTGATGTAATACTTATGTGTTTGGCGATATCTTATGCTTATGTGATGTTATGCTTATGTGCTTATCTATATCTTATATGTTATGCTTATGTGGCTGATTTATGTGATGCTTGTTCCTATAGCCGTATTAACCATAGGTCGTCAGATGTTTGTTACAAATTCAGCTATTCCTCATGTAATAACCGTTAAGGTTAAATGTGGTAGTCATTCATTTTTTTATTTTTTATTTTTTATCTTTACCTGTCGATGCCCCAACTGAACCGTCCCTAAGATACAATTATTTGCCACTAAATTTAATGGGATGACTAAGTCGTGGGGGTGAGGGCCAAGTGATGAAGAAGTTCACTGCCAAAAGGCCAAGAAAGGTATGATTCGAAGAAGAACATAGCGCTCGCTCTCGATAAATAGAGGAGCCAGTCTCGCACCTGATCCACCAGTTGAGCAGTACTGAGCTGCATCCATTGGAAGAGCTTGGGACCTTAGAGGATCGACCTTATTACTCAGTGGGTAGCGATGGCGTCCACGCTTCAGCACGGATCCCATGACCACCCGCTGCAACATATGGGAACAATGGACGCCAGCGTGGGGGCGGCAAATTGCGGTGCATGCGACCTTCCCTTCACATCGGGGAACGACCTTTTCGGTTGCCGCAGATGCAGTTTCTTCCTCCACAGCAGCTGCACCCTTATGCCGGCGTCGTTTCCAGCGCACCCTGCGCACCAACAGCACCCGCTCCGCCTTCTATATGCTCCTGCCTACAGCGGCGGCTTTTACGGTTGCGACATATGCGGGAACCGTGGCCAAAGGTTCAACTACCACTGCCAGACTTGCCAATTCAACGTCCATGTACGATGCGTTAACCTGCCTCCGAAGGCACAAAGCCCAGCCCACCAGCATCGACTTCAGCTCCTGTTCAGCCCACCCGCCATGGGACGCACCTCCTGTGGCGTTTGCGGCCTTCAGATCCAGTATTGCTGCTACAGCTGCAGCCGCTGCAGCTTTTTTCTACACCCACGTAAGTATGTGAAATCTGTTTAATTATGTTAGGAGCCTTATGCATATCATACTCCACGGCCACCAGGAAACTTTCTTTACCCTCGAATTTGGAGTCGGTCCGTCCTCTATGTAGTATAATTTTTGAACAGGAGACTTGGAGTCACGATAACCCCTCCCACTCTATGTTAACAAAGAGTCATGCCCCCGGGCAATGAAACTTTAACTTTCTTAAATTAGCACGTCTTAACTCCCTCTTTCTGGTCATTGGATATGTTGAACTCATTTAACATGATTTACAGTGTTTATTGGCTCATACTTTCTTATTGTGCAATTTCATTGTATTCAAATAGGAGTTTAATCTATCTTATAACCTTTTAGTGAATTTGCATTATGTGGTTCCATGACAGAGTGCCTTAATAGACAACCCGACACTGGATGCTCCAATAAGCAAGAGGGCCCTCAACAGGGCTCCAATAACCAACGGGGCCCCACCAAACATAACAGACAAAACTTAGTAAGACTCTTTCTCTCTTATCTCTTTGTGTGTGCGTGTGTGTTTGCCTATATATATATATATATATATGTATATGTGTGTGTGTAAGTTTCTGGTGGTATGTATTTCAAAACATTCATGCATGGCCTTTGCATGGGCAGAGGGAAGGGGGGGGGGGGGATTGAAAAAAGAAAATTTACATTAAGAAAATTGAAAATTTTTAGTTGCGTAGTGTATTTTTTAGATTTGGCTTTTGTTCAGCCCTACCCGGTTGTTCAGCCCTACCCAGATAAGTTCATTCGACCATTTGACCTGCCTTTAAAAAAAATCCTCGCTCTGCCCCTGGACCTCTGGTTTTTATGTGCTTGAGACAGATGTTGCATCATTTGCCCAGCGCATAACAGAACCATTTGGCACGTGAGAAAAGTCTCCCAACAACAAATCGAGTCCCAATGGTCGAGCCAAAATTTTTTTTGGTTGAGAAGTTCTACAAACTTAAATTTCAAATTGAAGGAGCTCTCTTTTATGTGAAAAACTAAAAAATGATGATGTTTCCATATGTAAATAAGGTAAAATTTGAAGGCTGGTGTGGGCAATTGCTCACACCCTCTATAAGGTAAGACCGCCACCATCCAGTTCCATCATGCCAAATCTAGTGCTGCACTTAGGTCTATGCACCAGCCCAGTAGGAGCCAAGTTTTGGCTTGAGTTGAAATGACCAAGTTTAAATTCACCTTACCCTTGTTATCAAGGAGGAAAACCATTGGAGCTCTTTATTCCTTTTGACAATAGTGGAGAATTTCTTCCACATATTCTCTTCACAAGCTTAATTGAGTTTACACATAGGTTTCTCCAGTTTTTGGCAGCTCTAGAAAATGATAGGTAAAGGTTAAGATAACGGAATTAATGGTCGTAGACCTTCCTTTTGTGTGGGTGTTTGCGCGTGTGGGAGACGAAGAGAGAGAGAGAGAGAGAGAGAGAGAGAGAGAGAGAACAAAACTTTATTAGCAGTAATAGGTCGCTGCCATTTTGGAATTGTTAGCTAAAACATAGTGTGGTTGACGCTTTGAAACCTCACCTCAAAGCTTAAATTTTATGGAGATATACAGAGGGACAAGGATACTCTTAAAAGGTCATCCATATACTTGGTTGAATAGTCGAACAGCAAGTTATTGAAGGCAGTCACTGGCATATTTGAAACCACTTAAGAACACCATGTTCATGTTTAAAAAACATTTCATGATCATTGATGTAGTTATATTCAATAACCGAATATTAGACATAATAACACGATATTGCTTGAAACACGAACACTGTATTTTTGGAACATACTCTATTATTGTTCTCCTTGTCAAATGTCTTCTCAGGGAACTGTCATTATGGGAGCCCTGGTGAGCGGTGTGGCCCAAGGAGTGGTTCGCAGCATTTTCGATGGCATAGGTATAGGTGATTGGCTTGGCGATGGGGCCGGAGAAGATAACGACGTTCAAGATGGCGACGGCGTCGACGACGACGACAACGACGACGACGATAACAACGACGACTTCGGCGATGACATGAACACCTTCGGCCAGCCGCCTGGCTTCGGCGGTTCCGTTGATAGTGCCTCACATGCGGAGGATAGTTCTTTGGCTTTCGAGCATATGGCAAGAATGGGCGACGGTGCCTGACCGACCTTTTTCCCTCAACTGTATCGGTGTAATAAAGGAACCTATAGTGCGCCGTGCCATTTTAATTTGAATAAGTTGCCATGACTACTGCTGATGTCTACTTGTTCGTGTGTAGTTTTTCTTCCATTCCGCGAGGTGTTGTAACTTATCTGGATTTGATGTAATTTGCTTTTCTTATACATGCTCAATCTGAGTGATTAAGTGCTGGACATATCTTTGATAAATTTTCTTGAGGGGCCGTTTGATGGCCTGGAAATATATTTCTGGAAATATATTTCCGGAAATATAGGAAATGGAAAAATGGAATGGGGAAAATTTTTCCAATTCCAATTTTGGTGTGTGTGTGATGACTTGGAAATATATTTCCAGAAATATATTTCTATGTTTGATGAAAAAGAAATATATTTCCAGATTTCCATAAAATTAATTCTTAGTTTGATAGTAAGGAAATATTTTTCTAGATTTACAAGAGAGGAACATGAAACCACATACACAAGCATTTGAACCAAGCTCAACATGATCNTGCCGTCCACCACTGACCAGCTTTCACATGGACATCTTCATGCTCCTTAATTCTCAAGGAACTAGAGCTTTTAAGGGCTTCATCCAGTCTCAAAACACCTATGCCTCGACAGCCAACTGCCTTCGTCACTGAACCTGCATTGTTACCTGACAAATTCACAACTTCTGCTCCTGGACCGACCTTCCTTAACTTCCATCTTCGTGGCAGAAAATGAAAACAGAATTTTCCACAGTATGCAGTTGTTATAGAGCATTATAATTTTTTAAAGGGCATAATATTTTGTACGCCACAAAGTCTGGGGTAGCTCTGCCTTTTCTGCATATTTTTGCCATCCCTCAACCTCTTCTATTTCCTCCACAATGAAATCAGTTTCAAAGTGAAGTTAGAACAGATCCTTTTCTAATATTTACTTAGGACAAACTGCCTTTAGTGTAAAACAATCAGTGGTCCCGCCCACCTCACATAAACAAGAAACGGGAGCCAACATATGTACATCAGAAGGACGCTCTTTTTGCAAATTCTTCCACCCAGAGAAATTTTTGACATCTTCGGATGTCAATTGCACGCAGGATAAAGAAATTAAGCCACTAGGAAAACAAGCAAGCAACAGAATCAAAGATTTGGGGAAAACAAAAGAAACATGATAAAGAACAGAATCAGACTGCCTCCCAACTTTACAATCTTACCTTGCAAATAATCAACAGGAACAGAGAAAAAGCAGGAGAGAAATATGACCTGAAACAGGAACGCGCAGGAAGCAAGAGGGTCGTCTAGCTTCAGTCGACTGGCTCGAACTTGGCAGAAGATGAATGCTGCTGAAGTGCTGACGGTGAGCACACTGATGAGGGGACGCGATTTCTGCAACCCTGCAAGAGGAAGACGATTGAATGGGCAGTGATTAGAATCCGTTAGGGCACGGTCATGGGCGGAATGGAGAAAAGGGTGCCACAGAAAGCGAGATTGAAAGAGAGAGAGCGAGAAAAAAAAAAAGAGAACAACGGGAAAGAGATAAAACAGGAGAGAAATGGATGTACCTTTCACCGCCGGCCGGCGATAGATGCCCGACGCACCGAGAGTGGAAGAGAAGCCGCGGGAGAAATGAGCCTCCTGCTTCACGGCGCGTGACGAAGCACAGTCTGCATTGCGTGAGGACAAAGACGAAGAGAGCTGCGTGAGGACAAAGACGAAATGGCCTGCGTGAGGACGAAGACGAAGAGGGCTGCCGCTGCGAGAGGCGACTGAGGAAAGAAGCGAAACGCGCGACCGTGCCCTAACGGTCGATTAAAAATTTCCGGAAAAAAATTTCCGTGTCTCCAATGAAAATTTTTTTTTGGAAAAAAATTTCCGGAATCGACCTTCAACGGTCAAAAAAATTTTTCTCCCTTTGTTAGGATGAAAAAATTTTCAATATTTGAAATATTTTTCTCAGTAAACAGTGTTTTTCCTGCCTAACAAACGCCCCCTGAAAGAAAAAAAATTATATTCAGAAGACGGATTTTTTTATGCATGCAAAGCCAACAATAACTAAGCCACATTGTTGGACGAGTCCCAAGTACTCTTCACTCAATTTTTTTGGTTTTGACATTGACAAAAAAAGAATCTGCGCCTTTTATATACACTACCAACATATATAAAGTCGTGTATCAGCAACAATAAACTATAAGGCCAGCAGCATATACATTAGCCAATACTTAATAAGCAACATTATAGATAATAGCACGGTGTATGGCGAACCGGATAAACCGTCTGCGGATCAAGTCTCTACCTTTCCACGACCAGCTTTTAAGAATTAATGACTCCCTGACAATACCCGACTCCCTGACAAGCCAATGGAGGTTTCTCCCGTTTCTGCAACCATCAAGGGTTTCTTCGGGATTCTCTCTCTATTTGTTGGGCTTTCGAAGCCAAGGCGTCAATCTCTCTCTCTCTTTCTATATATATGAAAGATACTTATTGTTGCAAGTCATCGTCTTCAATTGTAAAATATAATGATTCGGTTTATAGCTATTTCCTAACACAATGTATTTCTCATTTGCTGCTGACAACCATAGATCATGGCTCTACGAAAGGACAATTCCAAGCCGACTCGAAAACATCCCAGTGGACTCGCCGAGTTGGCGACCAATGTGTTTTCTGTACGGTTGGCCCAGCCCAATGTCCGACCCATCGGGCATGGGCCTGGCCTGGCCTGGCCTGGCCCAGTGTCCGACCCATCAGGCCCGGGCCCAACCAGCTTGACCTGATTTAGTTATACTAGAAAATTATTTTTAAAATATAAAATAATTTTTAATATAAAATATATTTTTAATAATATAAATATATATTATTAATAATAATAAATAATTTTAAAAATTAATCAAGTCAGGTCTAACCTCCGTCGGGCCGATCAGGACCATTACGTGATCGTTTGCTTGTGTGATTGTTCTTTTTACCTTGGGCTTGCCTGGAATTACAAATTTGAAACAAGAGACCGTCAGAAGTTGACATTTCGTGCCTTTGACATTGTCATACTGGTTATATGCTTTGGTATTAGCTTTTATTTTTAAACACAAGTTATTTTCTATTGTATATATGGTTTGAATGTCGATATCGAAACGCAATTTCTTTAGTCAATGTGATGTTATTCTTATGTGTTTGGCTATATCTTATGCTTATATGATGTTATGCTTATATGCTTAGCTATATCTTATATGTTATGCTTATGTGGCTGATTGAAGTGATGTTTGTTTCTATAGCCGTATTAACCACAGGTCCGCATATGTTTGTTAAAAAATCAGCTATTCTTCATGTAATAGCTATTAAGGTTAAACCCTCGTTCTCGTTTTTTTTAGCTGTTGACATGGTGTAATTCTCCAGAATATTGCGAAGTTTTCTTTGGGTTTACACTTTTGTTTTTCCAGTCGACTATAACAATAATTTTAAATCAATTTGGAGATTGGTTGTGGGTAAATGCCAAGGAAGGTGAACACATGTCATGTGCATGTTTGGCCTTTATGCGGTCAATCATCATGACCAAGTCATTGTTTAGAACGGTCAATCATCAATGACCAACTCATGCGACGGATTCGCCAATCAATTACCATACAATGGGCGTGACTTAGTCCTGGGCTGTAATACTAGATGTACTAGTCAGTGACCAAGTGGCTATCCTTCCTCGATAAATAGAGGAGCTTGGGGCCAGCCTTCTCACCCAACCACTTAGCTGCTTGCATTGGAAGCGCAAAGGGTCGACTTCAGCAAGAAAATGGCGACCACGCTTCAGCACGTGTGCCACGTCCACCCGCTGGAATTGATGGGAATGCCGGACCGCGACGGGAAGGGAGGAAGTTGCGGTGCATGCGGCCGGCCCATCTTATCGGAGAACCTTTATGGATGCCGCAGCTGCGCTTTCTTCCTCCACCGCTTCTGCGCCCTGCTGTACCCGTCGTCGATTGAGGGTCACCCCGCCCACCAACAGCACCCTCTCTACCTTCTTTCTGCACCCGCCCATCCCTCCGGCGCCTTCCGTTGCGACATCTGCGGGGACAGCGGCAGCAGCGGCTTCATCTACCGCTGCCAGAGTTGCAACTTCGATGCCCACTTCTTGTGCCTTCACATGCCTCGGACGGCACGCAGCCGGGGCCACCAGCACCCCCTTCGCCTCTTGTTCCGCCCACCTACCCAAGGCACCACCTGCTGTGACGCTTGCCGCCTTCAGATACATCACTGCTGCTACAAGTGCAGCGAAAATTGCGACTTTGCTTTACACCGAGGTACGTTTTTGGGATCTATTTTTTTTATTATACGACAATTTGATTTTATGTCATGATTTTGTATAAGAGAAGGCATCTGCTGATCACTTCCCTCTCATAGAAAACTTTATCTTGTACTGTAATAAGGGACTATATTCCGATCGACTACTGATTTTCCTGCAATACTTCGTTCATAGTTTTTTCTGAAAAATTTTGGTACAAATTTATATAATCAACACTTTATATAATATTGAACGCAAATTTTACTTACTATATTTACTTTGATGTTGTGCTTTTTAAGTATGTTCTCGAAACCCATAACCAGCTCTATCCTCCAATAAGTTGGAAAAGAAAATAAAGTTAACGGACACGGCCGGTTTTAAAGTTCGAAAATTTTGTTAATGGTTTTCATGGAAGGTCTGCACTAATTCTGCCTCCGATGATTTCAACTAATATTTCAATTGCGTGCGATGAAACTTCTGGCGTGTCCCTCAATCTACCACGACGGACGACCTACCCTCTGATTTTCAACAAACAACGTTTCTACCTATTATTTTGAAAAACGTTTTAAGTTTGGCCACGGGTAAATATCTTGAAAAAATATTGTTCACCACGGGAAATCACTGTTCTCGTCAGTTTGGACCACTTGTTGACATGAATGCAGTTCAATGCTACAAACTATAATTTCTTGCTCAATTTCATAAATTCAATATTGAGGCATTTGCATGACATGGTTTATTCACAGGGTGCTTGGAAAAGCATGAGCAACTGGAAACCAAATCAAAGAAGAAATGGACGAAAAGGAAAATGGTCTCTCTCTCTCTCTCTCTCTCTCTCTCTCTCTCTCTCTCTCTCTCTCTCTCTCTCTCTCTCTCGATACACTTGGAGTTCAATGGTGGATGACTAAAATTTAAAATTGCAACTAAATTGGTCTAAGCCACGGTTTATGGTGGTTTTAAAAATAATTTATGGTTCTTTTAGCGGCAAATTTTTAATTAACAATCCAACAACTATCGGGCACACAATAGCATTGAATATATATATATATATATATATATATATATATATATATATATATATATATATATATATATATATATATATATATATATAACATGATTACTTCGTTAGTTAAATTTATGGGTTATTTGCTCAATTTGATTGATAGTTCAGAGCATGTCATGTCTAAAGTAGCCTTTTGTCCATCAAAATATAAGTTGCTTTACACATGAAAAAAAGAAAAGAAAAGTGTATACCCCATACCAACTGAAGTATGTGTTCTAAAGTGAGTATAATGAGACTACGTGTCGTACAAGTTATCACACCAAAAAATGTTCTTTAAAAATTTAGAACGCTGGCTTGCATTGACCTTTTCATATCTAGAACTTTAGGAATCTATTATCAGTTAATAGGTTGACTGGGTGGTTCATAATTAATTAAAAAATTAAAATTTAATGCGCACATTTTAAGAAACACACATAAACGTGTCGGTTTTAGCAAGTTTAGTTCATGGTTCATCCCAAAGGCTAGATGATGGAGGACAATGGTTAATTTCTAAACTGCAAAAGCAAGATCTTCCACGACTGACTGAACACTGTGACAATGAAAATGTTCACCGTCCTAATACAAATTAAGGCGGAAAGAAAAAACCTGAAAACTGACCAACTCCTGCAAGTGTTGAAAAGAAATCGCGGATATAGCGAATTGAGAGGGTGAGTATTGAAGTCTCGTGAAAACGCATGCAGTTATGGGAATTTACAAAACGGGTTACGAGGAAAGTGAGCGTGCACCTCCTGCTTGACGCGTTCGGTGGCTGGGGTGAAGCGGTGGACGTCCTGTTCTTCGGACCGGATGACCTCGCGTTCTTGTGCGACTGCTTCGACAACCTCCCCGTCAATACCATCTTCCCCGGCGGCAACGGCCACTTCAGCGGCGTCGACGTGGTTACCGTTGACGATAGTTTGCTGAGGAAGGCTGTCGAATTGCTTCGGAAGTATATGGCATCTTTCTGGGCCACCGAACCCCCATCAACCAGCTCTTCTAACATTGGCACTATCACCAGGGAAGATGCACTTGAGTAAGTTGCCCTGCCAGTGCCGGCAGCATCGTCAAATTAATGAAGCCCGTCGTCGCCATTACAGTTGATACATCACTCCCTGTCTGCGCTTGATTTTACGTCGTTCCGTCGTCCAATGAACTGTCTTTGTTCTCTCGTATCTGCATTTAGTGTGACTGTTTTTATTAATTTCCATGCCAAATTTCATATATTTTTTCCTTCTGAATTTGGTTATGGCATCGATCGGCACTAATTGGATTAATAAGCTGTTCAATCTGATGTGCACGTTCATAAGTCACACACTAATTGCACCCATTTCTTATACATATATTTGTATACCAAACCGTTTAATTCAGGGGTAAAAACCTGCTAGAGCCCTTAGGATTGATTATCGGATGTTTTTTTTTTTTGGCACAAATTATGATTAGGCATGTTATTGATGGCGGTCTAATAGGAAACACATATTAAGTCAATCATTTTTGGGTTTCCAATTTTATTAATAAAAAAGTAATTAATTGGAGCTTCTAAACATTTGAAAAAGTTAACACCCTAAATTTTAGCATCAAGCCCTCCATTGAAAATTCAAATTACGTGACATAGTTTTTGCAGTCCAAAAACCTAGTGGACTGGCTATCGTTTGGAGAACAAATAGAATAATAATTCGCAAAGTTTTCCTGCATTTTAGTCATGCGACGTGACTAAAATGTTTGCAGTCTGTCAAAATTGTGCAAGTAGAGACCCTCGAATCTTCGCTCCTTGTGAATCGCCAGATGGTTCGAGCTCAACTTGTGAACCGTATAGATCACAACTTCATGATTTAGAAAAATAAAGCAACAGATTTGATTAGTCGACTGTAACGGCTTCCCTGATTTCACGATGATAAATAACTTTTACAACGTCAGGATAAGGTAGCCAAGGCAGGCTCAGAAAAATGACTACGTTTTTAATAGATTACCCGGCATCTATGTCCAATCGAAAACTCCTACTTTCTAAAGAGTAAGAATATTGCATTCTATATTCGTTTGCATTTTATATTCGTGTGCATGTGATCTTGTTGATAAAAAAAAATGGTTGCAAGTAAGGCTGAGCATCGAGTCGAGCCGACCTGAGCTGGGATGAGACTCGACAAAATCGGGCTTGAGCTTAACCAAAGCCTTTAGCGGTAGCCCAAGCTTGGCTTGCTTAGTTATTGGGTTAGACTCGACCATGAACTTAATTCATACCCATTGGTTATTCAGTTTGATGTCTACCTAAGATTTCATTTTTTAATATCTCAGAAACACCGTGTTTAGAAATTAGTAGCACACAAAAATTTTTAAAGGAGTCATTGATGATGCACCAAAAGTTTGTATGTCAGACCATCAACTTAATTCATACCCATCGGGTACCCAGTTTGATGCCTACCCTTTTTTAAACTCCTAACATTTCATCTTTTAATATCTCATAATCACTGTATCAAGTGTTTTCAAGAGAGAAATTAGTAGCACACAAAAATTTTT
This sequence comes from Nymphaea thermarum, assembly GCA_011799765.1. Lineage (NCBI taxonomy): Eukaryota > Viridiplantae > Streptophyta > Magnoliopsida > Nymphaeales > Nymphaeaceae > Nymphaea > Nymphaea thermarum. Next base: position 154,614 of record JAANDH010000615.1, on the reverse strand, counting down.
GAGGGAGCTATCGGCGATGCACCAATTGTTTGTATTTCAGCATCACCTAGAGAGAAAATAGAAAAATAAAATAAAAGATGTGAAATAATGATTTTTAAATACATATATCGGGCCAGGTCGGGCCTCCAATACCCGTTTTGGTCTGGTCCTACCCAACAAATTTTTTTTATCCTACTGACCCGACTGTCAAAGCTGCCAATCGGGTGATGGGCCTGTTGCCCACCCTTAGTTGCAGGAAAGGCTTCCGTTTTGACTATTTGGGTCGAGAGTTGTGTGCATGTATGTAGGGGAACAAAATGCGTTTGGGGTATTTTTAAAAACTTTTATGAAAAAATATACATTTTAAACTTGTAACTTTTTCATAATTTCTTGTTGTCCTCCTAAAAGTTCACTGTCTTTATTAAACAAAGATATTTTGGTCATAAAAAATTAATGCATTAAAAATTTTGAAAAATTACAAATAATTCTTAGCTGGACAATTTTTTTTATCATTATGCCGCTGTTGTAAACACAGTATGGGGGTAAATGTGTTCCTCTTTTTCAAACAATCAAGGAAACATAAACTTGTCAATGAGCTACTCGGTGCAGGCAAGCCACTTGGATTAGCATCAGCCAACGAATTTTTTTTTTTTTTTTTGGAGTTTAAATATGAGTACCGAATGCAGTGCTGTTTACTTAAATCAAATTAATTTGGAATGTTAAATTATTTCAAAAATTCAAGTCGTTGATCTGCGATTATGATATGAATAACATAAATGGACATTCAAAGCTCTGGTTCAAGACCACTGGCCAAAATATCCGCCATTCTTGTATCAGCTTATTTGGAGGCATCAATAGGATTTGGGTAAGGATTAGGAACAGTTTAATGACGATTTGGGTAAGGATTAGGAACAGTTTAGTGACGAAGACTATTTGAAAATTGTACAACATAACTTAAAAAAAAAAAAAATCCTTACGTACATGTCCAAATAAAATGATCAATGAATATACTTGTCAACTTCACAGGCCGAAGGCTCCCATTTGCTCGTCCTCGTTCTCGACAAAACTCTGTGTAACTTTAGAAATAAAATTCTCATTTTTTATAAAATGAACATAAGTTGTCAAAAAAAAAAAAAGATTCCAGAATCATAGGCTAATTAATAAATCAAAAGTCAAGAATTGTGATTCTACCCTAAAGAATGGCGTTATGATTCGAGAGTTTTAGATTTTTTTTCATCTCTTTGGAATACATGTCATGAAGGTTTTAATTAATCAATTCTAAAATTTTAATTTTAGTTTTATCTATCAAACATGTCATTTTCAATTTTAGAATCAAAATTTCAGTTTATCAAATTGAAGTTCATTGATTTTTGTTTTGGATTTTTGTTCATTTTATACCTCCATGACATGTATTCTTCAATTTCAGCCTTATCTCTTCGTTTTGGATTTTTGTTGTTGTGGTTGTCAAATTTTTAAGTTACGTACTTTCTAACTTAATGGGACTTTGATGCCGATGTTTTTTTAATGCTTATAGAATTGGCTTGCTGAGCTTTGTGTATAAATACGTGATTGAGTGATCTAGAGAATGAGAGAACAGAGGAAGCTTGACTTGATTCCCGTGCCCTTCAATCCTCCGTGGTTTTGACAATAAACATGTGGTCCGTTTAATCACTCGAATTATTGTGGATCTTATTGGTCTTCTTCATTTGGAAAATAGTTATGTTGTCCATTTAATCCAAAAGCGTCAAACACGTCTAGAAAAATTGCATCAAGAGTTTGAATGAGTCCATGCGAAAGCTGCTTATATAACATGACATTCTAAGATAATAGAATTTAAGGGTCCTGTCCGCGTTGCCAGTTGGATGCAAGTTCAGATGCCGATCCGTGCCATGCTCAACTGGCAGCCCCTGTGTGGCTGTGCTTTAACGATGGATGCCACTTCGCCGGACGATCTTCACCGGCCAGTCTGCCGTGAGCCTTCCAGGCCAGTGTTCGTTGTTGAGGATGGCGACGTGGATGTGCATGGTGATGCTGGCGTTCTGTCATTTATGAAGATGGGGACTGAGCGCACCGTGCGGGCTCTCTCCCTTTTAGTCAAGAACAATTGGAAATTCTTAAAATTCATACGGACTGACGTAAATATGTGTTGTCTTTTTCTATAAGCGTTTATAGGTCGTTTGGCAAATGGAGACTCTAAAATTTAAAATCTTCCAAATAGATTTATAAAACATTTACAGAGTATTTTAAGAGCCAAGAAACCTCTTATCGTGCTTGGCCACTCCAACTAGACGGTCCTCACATGCATGATGTAACAGGAATTGCTGTTGGGACGACCAAGTCTTGAAGATGTGCGGCACATGTGATGAAGAAGAAGCCTGCTCTCCCAATAAATAAAGAAGCAGCAGAGGCGCGCTTGCCTGCAACATATGCGGGAACGGCGTTAGCCAATTCAACTACAACTGCCACAGTTGCAACTTCCACGCCCACCCCTTCTGCCTTCAGATGCCTCAGGTGGTCCGCTGCCCCGCCCACCATCACCCTCTGCACCTCTCGTACAGCCCACCTTCGGAGAGAAGCACTTACTGTGACGTTTGTCGCCTTCAGATACACTATTGCTGCTACAGCTGCAGCTGCAAAACTTGCGTCTTTGATCTACACCCAGGTGAGTTTCGCTTTGGAATCAATATCAGTTATATGCCATTTTTTCTGAATTTTTTGTAGCGTATATTTATGGCTGTATACACGTGGGGCCACCCACAAAGCACCTAAGCTATATAATCTTAAACGCAAATCTTGATGCGCCTGGCATTTTTATATTTATTTTGTGGTTTGTAATTGTTTTGTAAAATACATACTTGGTCGCCCGAAGGTTTCTTGAGTTCTTGAAATCGAAACAAGTAAACCATAAGTTTTCTATGAGATTGAAGTCAATGATGAACTTAATCAATGGTAATTAAGTACTGAAAAGGGACCTTCCTTTCTATAGAAAGCAAAAAGTAAAAACAATATTTTTCTGAAAGGATGAATGATCCCCTTTTTCTCCGAATGATTTTTGTCCGTTCAAGAAACTGAAAAGAAAAAAAAATCGTCAGATGGATTTATGAACAAACCAGTCGTGTGATCAGAAATTTCATTAAATTAAATGTAGAGTACTGTCTAGTTGACATGTTCACAAGTTTAATGATATAGCTGCTCTTATCTTCCCCTTCATCTACTACTATGGTCTATGTATATTAATCTTCAATTAAGACCACCTATGTCAGTACTTTAGTTTTTAAATATCAGTAAAACATAGCTCATCTCCACATTTTCTTTCACTAAATTTATATTTGAATTTAATCCAACCCTTTGTTGTTGAGCTAATTTCCCCTACTTGGTTTCATTGCAGACTGCACGACTAAGCAACTGGCCAACCCGGGAAGAAAGAAAGGGTATAAAAGAGCAAAAGTATACATATGTCTCCCTCTCTTTCTCTCTCTCTCTAGGCATGGTTTTCTTTCCAACAAGTTGCCTATCTTTGACCCCATGAATTTGACTGAAACCAGAAGTAAGTGTGGCCTTGTGTGGGAAGTTAATCACAAAAATTGATTATTTTTACATTGATACCACTGAGCTATTTTGTTCACTTGTATATTTCTAAGCCTTAAAAATCTAAAACTTGAGTACTACTACTGACTCTCAACAATAAATTTCCCAACCCACTCAGTCACTCACTCATTCATACATACACACCATACCTGGTTATTCTACAAAATTTCATGCATTCGGTATGGTCAATGGCAAAGATGCTTTCAATGTGATAAAACAAGAAATTTTCTCTAAAGACAGAAAAGGAATTCGAAAAAGTGAAAAGACTTAAAAAAACATTTTTTTTCAACAATTTCAACAATATTTCCCCTTTCTTGGCATATGTTTGTAGCGTGCATGGAGCTGTGGACACAATTTTCTGCGCGCACACACACACACACACACACACACACACACACATATATATATATATATATATATATAAGAAAATTGAATGGTGACTTGTTTTTTAGAGTCACCAAGCCATCCAATTTGCACCATCCGATTCAAAATGATGACATAGTTAAAAAAAAATAAAGAAAAAAGGGTAATGGACATTTTCGTTGCCCAACCCCTATTATTTGGAGGCACTTACTAATACATGGTTTAAGAAAGCTATGCATTTGTTTCGAGAAACATGCTTTATGTGAGTAAGGATATCGCTCTTCCATTAACATTCAAATGCTATTTGATAATGATAATCATAATGTTTCATGAAACAAGCATGTAGTACTTTAGAAACATTCGTTTCCAAGACAAAATACTATTGAGCTTGTCAAACACCTTTGTAGAATAATTTGATTGATAAACTTGTGTAGTACCAAAGAAGCTTCAAAAAAAAAAAAGAAAAAGGAAATGGGCCCTATTTTAGTGGGAGACCTATGAAAAAGAAGCTGGTTATATGCACCACCTAAATTTTTAGAAATGTCCAGCTCTTGTAAAAATATTTATAATGTAGATAGTCGGACACAATGTCCCCACCAAAATGATTTTCTCAATGAACTGCAGGCAAAGAAAGTCTTAGAACTCACCGCAGGAATCGTCACGAAAACTGTCGTCGGTCAGGTAGTGCTTGGGACTATTGGTTTGGATGGGGCAATGGACTTCCTGGACTACTCTGATGTTGTTAACGATGATGAAGGTGGCGGCGACGTTCCCGATAATGGCGGTGACTTTGCCGATGGCCACGACGACTTCAGCGTCAACATGGACACCTTCTACGACCTCCCTGCTTCTGATGGTACTGTCGACGATGCCTTACAGGAGGAGACTAGCTGCTTGCTTCTGTCACATGTGGAAGGGACGGACGCGAGTAATGGGACAAGTTGCACCTAACCCCCTTCAACCTGCAGAGATGATAATGGCAGTATCATGAAGGAACCAGAAGTATCCGTTTTGAATAAATTGCTACATCCGTAGTATTATCATATTGAAGCGGTTAGCGTCTGTAGTGGTCTCAGATTGAAACCCATCGTTGCCTGTACTACAACTCGTTATCACTGCTTGTTTATGCTTAATGTTTCTTTTCGGTTCATCGCCAATATGTCTTACTGGTACAACTGTTTATGTTTTTGAATTCGATGTGATTTCCAATAGTTCAGAATTTTATGCTAAAAATATAAGTTATTTTCTTTCAGTCATCCATCACTAAGAAGCTCTTATAAATGAGCTAAGTGACATTCGATAGATAGAATCACTATTCAATTTTTTCTCGCATATATATATATATATATATAAAAGATTCTCATCTACAAATTGAAGGAAATGGATCTTTCATCGATTTAGGGATAAGCAATATATTCTATCGAATAAGATAACTACGAAAGAAGAAAATAGGTAATCTAATTGACAACCTACCGTATCAAAGCAAGGGCAAATAAGATACACCTTTTAAATATGGACCATATAGGCGACCAGCGGCCTTCAAAGACACGAACTGCTGGTCCAAGGAAAAACGTGATATCCGGAACATAATCACATCGGTTGTTTACAATTTTTTGAACTCGACGGGCAAGGTCAAGGTGTGGCCGCCAAGTACGAGCCAGCGCACATCGTTCGGGGCAAGATAAACCCAAAGGTTCCAGCACCGAACCCAGCTGGTCTTTTAGCGGTCACCTTCCTCCTCCATCCTCAACCAATTCCTCAGTGTGGGCCGGCTCGGACGGCCGGCAACCCCGCCGTACCTCACAATCGGCTGACGAGTCTTATTGTCGACGGAGAGAAGAGAATGGGGTTTGATTTCTATGTTATACAATTATCGAACTTCATGGGTCTTTGGTATGACTCCCTTTTTTTTCCAATAGAGTAGGGTTGGTTTTCCTTCCAGTATCAAGAACGTGTATAAATATGTGACCGACTGGCAGAACAACATCTAAAAGCATCCAATACGTTGAAAATGCATCAAGAGTTTGGACGAATCTATGGTAAAGCATGAGCCTTTCTTAAATAAAACGAGGAAGGAGCTGCCAAAAAGGGTGCCCAAAGGTCTGCATGCATGCTCATCCAATAGGTTCTATTGCATTTTGGTTCATCACTTCGAACTGGTTCGTCTGAAGAAGCCTAAGTCGGAACCGCCTGTTTTTCATTTAAGAGAGGTTAAAGTTCACTAGTCGATGCATACTAATTCATCCAGTCCGCTCAGTGAACTTTTTGAACGTGGCACGTGATTTCTTCGCCATGCATGGGCGGAAAATCTCAATTTGTGACCCCGGCATGCTTGAATATTTAAATGTACATTCGCAGGTTGTGATGCACTTACACTAGTTCTCACCTTCGGACCCTTTGTAGGATTCAAAAAAATGAAGAGCTTTGTTTTTGTGGTTTTATCATTAAGTATCATGAGGTTCTATTTAAAAGATTTAGAGCATCCCTTCTTCTCTCTTTACACTTAACTCACTGTCGTTCTTGTTTATTTTCTATAGCCATTAAGATTTCCTCTTATTGGCTAATGATATACTTCGGGTGGTTCATCATCGATGCCTTCACCTTATATTTAATACTTGTAGACAGCAATAAATCATAGGCAGCCATAAGGGTCACATAGGAGGTCTCTTCCGAGACATCCGATAAAATTGGAACGATACAGAGGTTCACATGGGAGGTGCGCTTTTTTGATGAAAAAATACAAGAATCTTTACTGTGGCTTATATAGCCGCTCTAGGATTTATGCCGGAAATCTTCAGCTGATATAGGAGAGAGTTTCATCGGTAAAGATTTTCTCCGGGTTTCACCGGTATTGTCTTTTGCTGAGGGGAATTTTACAGAGCAATTCAATTGCCAATGGCTTTTTGAGACATTTGACGACCGCCAAGACCGTTGCAAAAACTAAGATTGTTGTGACTTTCAATAAGAAAAAGTTCATTGTTTTATTACTTTAACCCCAGGCGGAGTGTATGTGTAGCAATTTGCTCATACAATTCCACAAATTTTAGTTATTTTCATATTTGTAGTTTCTATTTATATAATGTGTCCTTTTATTATGTTTAAAACTTTTTTAACGAGTGCCCTTTCACAAAAATATTTTTATTCTGCCCCTGCTTTAGCCATGGTAATTAACAGTGGAAGGCCACATGCATCTATTCATTCAATTGAAGAGTCAATTTGGATTAATGGCTGAACACTGAAGTAATGAAAGGTAAGCGAGCAGATTTATCACAGCAACGTTAAGGATCCAGCGACTACCAATCCTTTATCAGGGAAAAAGTTTAAAAAAGAAAAAAAAAAGTAGAAGAAGAAGAAGAAGAAGAGAGAGAGAGAGAGAGAAAGAATTTAACAAAAAAAGTTTGGTTCAGTTTGTATATTGTGATTTCCGTCGTCTTCCAATATCATAATAGTAATGCTTCTGCTGTAAGGACATGTCTTCTGTCGTAAGGGCATGTCTATTGAAGTCCAGGATAGAGTTTCAGTTGGCGTCTGATAAAGTATGCGTTTACTCGGAAAAGAAAAATGAAAACGGGCCTCGTGGATGACAAGTTTGACGAGACGTTAACTATTTTTAAGATAGCTAAAATATCTTGGGAAGATAAAAAAAAAGATACTGAGACAAGAACTTCCTAGGACTTGACCTTACTTTCTTTTTTACAGCAACCACCTGTTATTCGGCAAATTCGGTACAGCCCCATGAATTAAACGAAAACAGTTTATTTAAGTTTAAACGAAATCTCTCCCTCTCTTGGTTCCAGACCTAAAAGTTAAATTATTTTGTTTTTGAGGAGAGCATTTTATTTTTTTAAGAGGAACAAAGTCTTCGTCACGACTTTAATGTCTTCTCTCAGCGTTCACACAAAGCATATGATTGAGAGTGACTGAATTGGATATCCACGAGAGAGACAATCCTATTTGCAAACTTTCTCAAAATCGATGTTACACCTTCTTTTGATGACACATTTGCAGTCTATATCAGCTGAAATCGACCGCAAGCTTCTTATTCAAATTGGAAATGAAACGTACGCTTCTTAAAAACGTGGGACCTAATGTCTTTCTTAACTAACCAATCCGTAATATTGATATTCATACAAAAATCGATTTGACAAGTGCATTATAATTAGGTAGACTATGGAAAATGTTAAAGTTCATATTGGTGACTTGCATTTATCCAATTTAGTAAATCAAATTCTCCGCCAATAGCTTAACTAAAATTAATGCTGAAATATCTGCATTGTCAACTGTGGGTGGAGAACACGACGCATCATCAGTCGTCACCCAAAACGATGTGGGCAGCAGCATCCGGGTGGGGGACGTCTCCTGTCCTGGTTTGTTAATGGTAAGATGGGGAGCAGAACCCGACTGAAGATTTTAGGAAAGTCCAGTAAACGTGATACTGTGTGGCGGAGGCTGGGGGCCATTGCCCCACACTAGCCCACAGAATTTCCTCATGAATAGACATAGCTTGTAGGCTGCAGAGTCTCGTAACGCACCTCATTCCATGTTTTTCTCGATAATTAAATCTCGTTTTTAGACTTGAGAGAGCAATTGACAGAAAACTAAACACCTGCGGCACCGGCGTCGGTCATCGCTCTCCTTCCTTCCAAGGTCAACTGGCGCGCCAACTGAATATGAAGAGTGCGAATAATCAATCGCTGGTTCACAAGAAGACCTTGAATCTTCTGCACCCGTTCTAAAACTTACAATGTCTCCAATATATAGAGGAGCAGCCGGTAAGCTGCTTTCGAAGACCTTCGAATTGCAAAAGGACCTTACTAAGAGGTTTGTTAGCTATGGCGGCGAGGCTTCAGCACGGTTCCCACGCCCACCCGCTGCAACAGATGGGAGTATCGGAGACCAACGGAAGGGCAACTAGTTGCCGTGCATGCGGCCAGCCCTTTGCATCGGAGCTCGCCCTTTTCGGCTGCCGCGGCTGTGGCTTTTTCCTTCACCGCTTCTGCGCCCTGCAGCCGCCGTCGCTTCCGGGTGATCCTGCTTACCACCAGCACCAGCTCCGCCTTCTTTATGCACCTGCCTACCCGTCCGGCAACTTCGGTTGCGACATCTGCAGGAAGGTTGGCAGCGCGCTCAACTACCACTGCCGGAGTTGCAACTTCGACGCCCATCCCCTGTGCGCAAACATGCCTCGGACGGCCCGTCGCCCTGGCCACGAGCACCCTCTGCGTTTCTTGTTCAAACCAACTGCCGCGGGAAGCACTCGCTGTGACGTTTGCGGCCGCCAGGTGCACCATTGTTGCTACGAGTGCAGCAGTTGCAACTTCGTTTTACACCCATGTAAGTATATGGGATCCTTTTTAATTATATGCCTTTTTTTAATGTATGTTCTACGTACGTATGACTAAGGTAAAGCACCTGCTCATCGCCTCCTTCTTGTAGAAGCTTTATCTTTTACTGTGTAGTCTTTGTTGTTCGAGACTATTGGCTTTATCAAGGTTTAGCTTTCGGAGGGAGAGGGACTATAATCCGCTCGACCTTTGATTCTTCCCACAAAAGTTGATACACAATTCTTTAAACTTTGGACCAAAACATCTTCAAGTTTGGTCGACACTTTGCCATGGCATCGTGAGTCAAAGAACCTATTTCGGGTAGTTGTTTTTCCGTTTATATATAGTGTTTTCCATATTAAGTTATACATTTGCTTGCCGCTGTTTCTTTAAAATTTTCTTTGGAAATTTTTCAAGAAGTCATGCTATTTAACTTATGTAGGACATTTCCCGGGTGCCACTTCTGCTAACTAACAAGTGCCCAATCATTGAAAAAATTTTAATCTTCTTCACTTTGAAGATCTTAAATCTCTCTTTGCAGGGACTTCGATAGAACTGTTGTTAACATGACTGACCATGCTCTTTGACGGATAATTTCTTATTATTCATTTTGATTAATTTCAAATTTAACTTTGTTTAACCCATTGCTTGGAAATTGATTAGCATTATGTGGTACCTTGACAGGGTGCTTAAGAAAGCGACTGCTAAAGAAGAAACCTTCCATGGCAAGATCTCTCTCTCTCTCTCTCTCTCTCTCTCTCTCTCTCTCTCTCTGTGCAGTACTGCTCATTACCCGATGGATCAATTCAATTGATGATTTAAGAGACCGTCTCCAAAAATATTCGTACTTTCGAAAGTCCATTCCCACTGACGGTTATGTTTTTGACAGGGGAAGATATTGAACTAAGTTTTATACAGTGGCGGAGTTAAAAGTTTTTTGCTATGAGGCCTTTTTGTAGAAATTCTTATTTTTGAAGGGGCATTAAATAATTATAAGACATCTATGTAAAAAAATAAATAATTTTTTTTTTTACTGGCATGGACAAACTGCCCACACCAGCTTAAATGTAATTCCTTTACTGGTTTTACAGCTTCCCTTCCGTCTTGGTGTCGATGTCTTGCAATAAGAAGCGGTGGATCGGATCAGTTAGCCGTTCGGGCTACCTGGCACATCCCATTCCGAATCCACTTAGTTTCCATAGTTCTCTCGTTCTAATAGCTCTGAATAAATCAAATACATGCGATACAAAGGCTTGTTGTTACAAAACAACGACAGCCTTTAAAAGAAAAGGTAACGAAAGCTTTTATAAGAAAAGGTAGGAGTACAGTTAAGTGGTTGGTGGGTTAGTCCTACGACAGTGAAAGACAGGAGTACCATTGGACCTGATATCCAACAGACTAAGTGATTTTCTCTACGGACTGCATGCAGGCGAAGGAGTTTGGAAAGCGCGTCTTAATATCTGCTGCAGCGCACGGATTGTTGGCCCTTCTTGGTTTGGGTGGAGGTTCGTTTTTTGAGGATTCCGGCGACACCGACGTTCCCGATCAAGATGACGATCTCGACGACACCGACGGCGAAGACGATGACGTCAACGGCATCGACGGCGACTACTTCGGCGTCGACATGGATACCTTTGACGACCTGCCTGGTCTTGACGGCGTCGACGACCCATTACACGCGGAGGCAGTCTCCTTGCTTCTAACACATATGGAAGGTATGGCCTTTGATGAAGCATCTTCTACCTCTTAAGCGCCTTTTATTCCACTAGCAATGTCAGTATACTGACATGGACATTACAATGTGCGTCTTGAATAAGTTGCCATGGCAACTGTTATTATGTATCCGCAGATTGTGGCCCGTCATTACTTGTTTCTACAAAATGTTTCTTCCTTCGTTTCGTCCCGGTATATATGTCTGCTGGTGTTATCATGTATCTGAATTTGCAAGACAAAAAGTAATTTATTTGAAACATTATGTTGTACTGTCTTATTGTTCCACATCCCATTAAGGAGGTGTACGAGGCATGATATCGCGGTGTCTCTGGCCCCTCCCAAAATCGGACCTCGAAACTCGAAGTTTCAGTCACAGGATAAAAATTATACCTTTGCTCATTTTGTAGATTTGAGGCTACCAAACCTTGTTTAATGAAAGTTTGGCTCGGGGAAGGACTGTATCATACTACTTTTTCGACAATATCTAATGCACACTTTTCCCATAAAAAGAAGCAGAATCATAGTTTTTTCTCTCAAAAGTTTTGGTGCAAACTCCATTTGTAGCTTTTTCTCTCAAAATTTTGGTGCAAACTCGAAATATCATTAGACACGGTCAAAGAACCGAAATTACAGAATTGGAAAAATAAAATTTTATGCCCATTATTTTTATATTGATTCAGTGCTTTTTCATTATGTGTCAAATGACTCAAGTCCATATTTGATCGCTGTTTTATGCAAAGAATTATTGAAAAAAGGTGAAAAGGTATCACGAAATTGAACATCTGAATAACTTTACTTGCCATCTTTAAGAGCAAAACAAGATGATGTAGGTTTGAAATATCATTTAAAGTATTGGATGCTCTAGTGGGCATTCAAATAAGCACGACTCATGAGAGGTATTCGCATTGCAGACCTACAAGCCTCATCAGACTTCACAAGAATATAGTCAACGAGCAAAACATGAAAATTACTAATAAAAGATCACAGGTATGGATTGAACAAATCGAACAACACTCATCTTAAAAAATAATCGCCGAAGATGTGGTCATTCCTGCCCCGAAGTTTTTCAAATATAATTAGATAGTTGTAGTCTGCACCTTTTCCTATTCCATTTTTAAGGAAATCCTTTTTGCTGCGTAGTCATTAAAAAAAAAAAGGGGGCAGCCGTCGAAGGTACAGAGAGAGAGAGTGTGCATGCATCGCAACGATGGAACGGAAAAAATTTAAGTTCATTAATTCATGCTAGTTTTCTTAACTATATCCAATATGAATACATGATTAATTGATTCCGACATTTGTAAGTTGAAGCAGGTTATGTTTTTGACCCCGAAATTTCCATTTAATAAAAAAACGGAAGTTTTAATTATAGAATTTCACAATAACGGTCTCATCAAACGTCTCCTTATAAGCAATATTGGCATTGTTGCTTAACAGTATCTATTTTGAAAAATTTACAAAAGACCACTACATGCAGAAAGCCAAGTTCTGAATTACAACAACAGGGCACTCAACGTCTGGCCCTATTTCTCAACCAACCACTTCTCTCTAAACGTATTAGGATAATCATGATCATGCAATTATAACAAATGCGTCCCTTTGGCTTAAATTAAAAGAACATCTTTTTGAAAAGGAAAATAGTCAATAAGGAGAGATGGCGGATGACGGCAACCGTGCTCAGGTACCAGCCACTCTGTGCAACTAAAATTAAGGCTTAGTAACTCCATATTCCCCTGACTCATTTAGGAACTCGTCCGGATGAAAGCGTTGGTTGAAAGCACCAATCCATGTGCAAGTCCAGGCTCAAGAAAAGATGAGACAGATGGAACACAAGAGGTACACAGAGACTGAGACGTGAGTGGCGTGACAAAGAGACAGAGGCGGCGCAGTTTCACCCCTTCACGAGCATAATTTGATCATTTAGATCCCTTAACTATGTTTATGAATCCTTTGCTATGTGGAGAGAGACGTCCCCTTCTTGGTTTTTATTCATTTGATTTGCGAAACTCTATTGTCGATCTCTTTGATTCATTAATTTAACTAGTTGATGGTGATTAATTTAGATGAGTCAATCCTCACCTTGGCTACATCAGGCATGAACTCCTTGTGCGGCCATCATCGCTGCCGACGTCTCCACCAGAGATGTGCCATTTGACAGCCTTCAGCACGAACCTTGTCCTCCGGGGGTTTTCATTACCTTTAAAAGTTAAGCGCCAAAATGTTGAGTTGCAAAACCTGTGCTGCATTTTCTTAATCGCTCAATACTTATACTAGGCTTCTCAAAGTCTTTTTTTCGAACTTTTGTAGCTGAAAGGTTAACTTCTTTCTCGAAATAATTGGCCTCTCCCTTCGCCTGTTGGGCATGCGAAAACCATTCTGAATTCTAATTAGATTGTTACTTCTTGTTTCTATTATGAAATCATTATCACACTTTTTGCCACTGATACGACGTCCGAACAACCAAATAGATACACCCTTTGCATGACCTAATGTTTAAGGCATCTTGTAAAAGTTAATTTATCGATTTCTTTTTCTCCCCACTTTATAATGGGGGTTTCCCTTTTCACATATGAAGGACTTTCTGGCCATTTCGTCTCCACAGCATTTGTTCCCTCTTCCTCCCTCTCCTAACCTCCCTTCCCCTGTTGTGGTTCCTTTCATCTCCTCCCCACCTCATCTGGGCACCATGGCCCGCTAGCTACAACAAAAGGCTGTATGCCTCTCGTGGAAAGTCAGCGCCAGTGGTCAGACCGCTGCAGCTGCACTGCGGAGGGTGGCGATAAAACAAAGCGCCAGAGGGACTAAAGCTCTGGCACAGTTGTAGCGCCAGGGATCACACAATCTCTTACGCTTTCCCAGTGCCAGAGCTGTAGTCATCTCTGGCATAGTTGGAGCTCTACCCCCTGGCGTTTAGGTAGTGTTGCCAGATGGTTTCGTCCTGTTGTAGCGCCAGTGAGTTTTGTTTGGCGATTATGTGCAAAGGGCCAAAGCTGTCGCCTTCGCGCCATTCATGAGCGAGTTCAGTTCTGCCGCTCAAGTAACCAGCGTCAATGCTTTGAATGGCGATTTCAGGTTATAACGGCAGAGTCGTTAGTACGTTAATTTGCTATTTCAATGAGCGTTTCTCCTGCTCCCCTGCTGCCGCTCTTCTTCCAATCCTTATCTAGTACTATCCGCGTAGCCGTGGACAGATGCGCTACCTCCCGTCGGAGACAGTCGTACTGCTCTAGCGATCGACTATAAGTTGCAACGACCAAGTTGGCCATCGACGACTTCCCGGCCTCTGATCGGCTTGTTATTATTATTAATTTTTTTTTGTAGTGGTGGTAAGTTCCTGTCTACGAAATCCGCTCTTAACATTTAGATTCCTTAAAAGACATGATTGTCAATTAATATTATTTATCAGCTTTGGTTCCTAGTCCATATTTATCAGCTTGTCAAGTAATATTATTTAACCGAAATCATGAGCTTTCTTGGAGAGAATCCACTTAATTTCATACCATCGCGTTTCAAACAATGTTTCACAAGTGCTTGTGGAAGAACTGTTTTGTTGCCCGGCAAACTTAAGGGCCAATCGAAATAGTTCACGAAAAAATGGTTCCGAATTCGTCAATCTCCATGAGAACTGACAAGGAATGAATATTGAAAGTAATTATAAAATTAGAACAAAAAACAAAAATTACACTATTTAGAAGGAAGTAATTGTTATGATGCACCCGTGGTCGTTAATTTTCTATTTAAAATGGAAACAATGTTTTCCATTTTCTAAATTATTTAATTAAGATAGGCACGTTCCTTCTAGATGCACCCGTGGTCGTTAATTATGGTCTTCTTATTTTCAATCGTTGCTTAGTATTAAATTGCAGCATCAAAATGACAAAACCCTCTTTCTCAATCATTGCTTAGTATTAAAATTGCAGCATCAAAACGACAAAACCCCCGACTCTCTCTTTCTCTCTAACACAGCAAGTGATGTGTTGTGCAACCGATCAGGTAATTGACATGTTGTACTCAGGTTCTAAATTCGATTCCTCAAGAATGCTATCTTGGTTGTAATGAGCAATGTTTAACTTGAAAGTCAGTTCCACCTTTGATCGGTTTCAAACTGGGAGCTACCAACTCGAATAACCATAACATCCCTTGAATCTTCAAAGTTGTTACTTAAACTCCGCAACCCTTCTCGATGAAAGGATAAATCCGGAGGTGGCGATTGACTTGGCAGGCCTAAGCCAGGTGTAGACGCCATCACATGGCTGGACTTGGACAAGCCACCACTTTTGGCCCTCGCATCCGCCTGCAACCCTGTTCCTTCCATCGACGTGATCCCTCGATCCGGCTACCAAATTGTGGGAACGCATCTATTGTCGGCCGGTGCCTATCGACAAACAGCTCTCGGTCACTGTTACATCACCGAGGTGGTTTCTGCCTCTTCACGATAGGCCGCCAGCTGAGAGGCTGTCCAAAGTCTTGGTTGGAAACAACACACAAAACACTCCGCTCACACTCTCCAGAGGAGGTTAAAAGCAACAAGGAAGAAGACAACTATTTATGTGGTTCGGAGCAATGAACTCCTACGTCCATGGTCGCACAGATCCTTCAATATTCACTCTCAGAAGAACACAGACACTCTTAGAGAAAAAGACAGAAAAAAACTACCGCCCTCCTCTCAACATAAGAATTAGGGCAAACCTGCAGTTTGATCAACGGTATTGCATATGAGTGTCCAGTATGGATCGAGTTTCATACGCCAACAGTGACTGGAGGCCAACAAGCGCTGAGAGACCGGCGCGTGGTATTGATGGTGGAGTTGGACGTCTTCCCACAGGAGGATCACGCCTTCTATGCGCAGTCATGATGAACTTGATCTCGAAGTTCATCTTGCGCTTCCCTGTTTGTTTTTGGAGATGGGCGCAATTGCGCATTGCACCGAAAAACTGATAAAAAGAACGCTGGATGCCAGAGGATTAAACTTGTAATTAACTTTTTGTGCATGATAGTAATCTTAAGAATCTCTCCACAGCCTATAATTGAATTAAAAAACTAAAAAGTAATAGAAAAAAATGGTATGACTCTACCTTTTGATAATCACTCAACCATCAATTTAATCTAACAAGACTAACAATTAAAAGAAAAATATGATAAGTATTTTTGTCATCTAATATTAGTTTACATATTGTTTTTTTCTCTTAATCAGACAAAAAATCTTCAAGTGACAAGGTCCACGCCAGCCAACAGGTGGAAGGTCCACGCCAGCCAACAGGTGGCTCCACCACTGTTGCTTGTCATCTAATAATAAAGTGTTGACTAGAATTGGTCGGTAGCTGGAAATTATGCCTGGCATCCCTAAAACAAGAAAAAGTCGCCATCGGAGTTGCTGGTGGCTATCAACGCCAGTGCAGATTGTGCAGCACCTGGAGTGATCATATCGATAAAGATTTTACTTGCAATTCATGTCTATTTGTAAAACAATTTTTTCGCGATTGAAATGTTTTAAGTAAAGTCCATCCTCAATCGTGGATATCGAATGCCAGTATGCATTACTTCAACTTTGTAGAAAGTCTACGAAATTTTGCAGCAGCCACTCCGCTTAGCTTATCCGCTTTCGATCTAAATCAATTTTGGTGGTGATGGTTTTGGTAGCTGAACGAGTTTTTTGTTGAGATTAACTAGGAGCATAAATCTGGTGCAATTTACACAAAATTGTAGAATGGTAAACTACTGCAAGTTAATGACAACTTTTTAGTTTTCCTTTTCGGAAGATCACATACCTTCATTGTTCTGATTCAAACCACGTCAGGGTGATTTATTGAGTTAGGTTTGCCTTTTCTCCTTAAGTGCATCTATCTTTTTTTTTTTTTTAATCAGTTCCTTAGCTTAATGTTTTCTACTTAAATTATGACTTTAAGCCAGCCAAACGAGTGTGACGAGCAAGAAAAATACGAGCTCCCCTAGAGAAGTTTCTAGGAATCTCGTTAGAAACTCCATAGCCCACTATCTTTGACTCCTTTTCTGGATTGAACCTGACGACTCGACTAACCTTAGAATAACCTTATAAACCCCTAAGTTTCCCCTAAGAGGTCGAGGCTTAGCGTTCCACAGCTCTCTCTCTCTCAAACCCTGGATCTTACCGAGTCCAGCTATGGGGAATCAGCAAGCGTGCCACGGCCACGACCAACTGCAACCGATGAAAATGAGGGAGACGGGCGGGAAGGCATGGAGTTGCTGTATATGCGGCCTCCTCTTCACATCGAGGAGCAACCTTCTCGGTTGCAACCGCTGCAGTTGGTTCATCCACCGAGCCTGCAACTTGATATCGCCGTCACTTGTGGGGCACCCTGCCCACTATCGCCACCAGCTCCACCTCCTTCACGAACCGGACATCTACAGGAGCTACATCTGCGACATATGCGAGAAGCACATTGGAGAAGGGTCCCATTACCGCTGCAAGGAGTGCAGCTTCGACGCCCACGTTTTATGCGCTTACATGCCTCAGACGGTACGCAGCTGCACCCACGGGCACCCCCTCAGCCTTCGCTTCGTCGTTCGTGTTCCGACTACCATCTGCGACGTTTGCAACTATTCTATACACCATTGCCACTACAGGTGTGGCCTCTGCAATGTTGATGTACATCCCGGTAAGTTTTTGGAATCTATTAATACATCATTTTCTCTTTTCACAATCTATCACTTAGAAAACAATGGCAACATTATGAAAATGGACGATCCAGATTTATTCTCAGTAAACTATAAGTCCATTCCAAAACAAAAAACAAAGGTGATTATTAGTAACACGGTTCCTATCGGAAAACGACCCTAGACTGACATGCGCTGAACTGATTGATATTGAAGCAAACGGCGATCAACCTCTCCCCTGTTCCTCCATCTACATCCAGGAATTGAATTACGATATTTGTTCATGATAGAGTCGAATTAAAGTTTTTAAATTTTGATTAAGCTTAAATATTATTTTCAAAATTTTTATATAAAACAAGTAAATTTTTAAAATTTACATGTAATTTTTTTAAAAAAAAGTTTTGAGGTTAGGTTAGAGCCCAAGCGAACCATACCTTAGCTTCACCCCGCCTATATCCTACTTAATATATTTTTCAAAATTTATTACAGATGCCAACCTCTATTTTCTCAAAAGCAATTTTTTAAAAAAGTTAATGAGTAAATTTTAAATTTTCAGAACTTCAAGGGGATCCTGGCCCCTGCTGGACTTCGGCTCACGATATCGCTTCACGTTAACAAAGGTCCGTGGCCGCAGAAAATGAAATTTTAATTTTCTTGAGTTTAGAGGTCCTAAGCCCCTCTTTCTAGTCAGTTGGGTAGACATGATCGATGGTGTACATTGGCAGAATTTCCTCTTCAACTTCACTAACTCATGCTAGTTTCGCTTAGGTCCTGTAGTAACTCAAGGCCTCGGCTTTTATGCCTACTGTTTTACTCAAATTCCACTTTTGTATATCCATCTCATTGTTATTCACCATTGATTTTGCAATATTTGGTTTCATTCCAGGGTGCTTAACTAAGGCAGATCCAAGCACCAGACCAGAGAAAACCAGCCCAGAGAGAACCAGACCAGACAGAAGGAGAGGGCAGATAATAAAAGTAATTATGTCTCCATAGAAAGTTCTTGAACAAAAACCTAATTATTGTATAAAAAAATAGGCATATTTTCAATGTTATATTTTAATAGGTAAAATGGTAGTTTTTTTTTATTGATTTAAAACTAACTTTCAAAAGTTAAAAGGTTAATTTTGTATGTCTTGACTGCCATAGGAATGTGTCCATCTGATGTACGGGTGCTAATGGTTTATATTTAAATCGGAAATACTCGTATTTGTGTCCGCTTTTTCAGATAGTAATCTACTCAAATTCAAATTTGGATTCTAATACAAATGAAGAAAAGCTGTATCTGCATTCAAATCTGAAATATGATTTCATAATTAGATTATGATTTTTATTCATATCCAAATCCAAATTTTGAATTGAATACAATGTAAGAATGTTGGGTGATATATTATATGTATTTAAAACTGAATCCAATCTCAATCTGAATCCAGGTTCAATAGGATATTTATACATAATTCTAATTCCGAATATGATCGGATGTTGTCGGTTAAATCTAAATCTGATGCGATTTCTTAATCAGATATAAAATTTATTTCATGACATCTCAGAAATTTTTTTTTTGGGGTCAAAATGCAGGCGTGGGAAGTTATGAAACTCGTTGCAAAGAAAGCTTCTATGCACCTACTATTTGATCGGTTTGGTTTGAGTGACACTATGTACGCCTTATTATTCGGAAGAGTGGAGCAGGAAAACGTCTCCAACATCGTCCGCGCCCCCGTCGGCCATACTGACGTACCTGATAGAAACCGCGGCATCAGCCTCCACAAAATTGACTTCTACGACCTGCCGCCTTCCTTCTATAATCATCTTCCCCATCATTTACGCTCGGAGTTTGCCTCCCTCCTTATGGCAAATATGAGATGCATGGTCGCAGGTGAGAACCAGTCATAATAATGGTAACAATCAGGGAAAAAATCAATACTCCGTTCCTTGAAGGACTCGAACCTAGGCCACATGGGCACAGTAAATAAAATTTGTCCTCATATCCGTGTCGACACTGCAAATTTTGTGCAAAATTTTTCTTCTGTTTGTTCCGTCTCATTTAAATGACTTTTTTTATCACCTCAAGAGCACCATTTTATGTTACCTACCAAAAAGGTATATATATATATATATATATATATATATATATATATATATATATATATATATATATATATATATATATATATATATATATATATATATCGATCCAGATTGTGCAGCATATCGGGTGATCATGTCGATCCAGATTTTACTTGCAATTCATGTCTACTTCAGTAAATCAAATTCTCCACCAATAGCGCTATTGAAATGTTTTCAAGTATGTCGTCCATCCTCAATTGTGGATATTGAATGCCACCATGCGTTATTCTAAGATTGTAGGAAGTCAACTGAATTTGCTGCATCTCTCTTCCTGCTATCTTATCCGCTTTCGATTATTTGACCGTCTAAATCAATGCTGATGGGTATCTACCAACGATTTTTGTGGAGATTAAACAGGAACGTGAATGCGGTGCAATCGAACTTACACAAAATTGTAGATTAGTAAACTATTTCAAATTAATGTCAATTTTTTTTCTTATTCCGAAGTTACAGAAAGAATATCACATATTCAATAGTTCTGATTCAAGACAAGGCTGGGGCGTTTGATACTTTGATTGGTTCTGATTTAAATTTCTCAGGATTTCATAACCGTAGCATTAAGATAAAATCTCTTTCCATGAATCTGATCTTAAACCTGCCATCTTGTAGATGATAAAAACTAAAATAAATTTTCAAGCATAGATTCAGCCTAAGATCGATCAATTATATGCGGACTTCACCGTGATCTTTTGTCATATATCAGCAAAAGCGTACCCCACAAAAAGTCCACATCCAACCCATGAATTTTATAGCCTATGTAATCAAGCAACCTCGAAAAGTATGCTACTCTTGTATCAAGTTACTTGGTCATATCAATAAGATTTAATTTATATGGATGACAAAAGTTCAATCGTTGGGAGTTTGTGAAAGCTTATATAGTAAAATTTTTAAAAATATCTCATGTCATTCCATATAAACTGATCCGTGAAATGTAGTTGTAGGTTATAGTGGATCACATAGGATTAGTGATCAAAATAATGACATGGATGGTGAGGGCGTCAATCATAGGATGAGAATTTTGAGAGAACATATCAGCAATTTGATGGGTTCTGTGCAGCGGAATGGTATTGGCGTCTGCCGATCGGTTATGTATGTACAGCAGGACCACCACCGGCAGAGATTGAAGCGTGCATATGCAGCACCTGTGAGCAAGAGAGGAAGAAAGAAAATGGATTTCCGGGTTTGCTTCTATGAGGTGCCGACGATCAGGGAGATCAAGTGATTAACCCTAAGTCAAATTATTGTTGGGCATAAATAGTATCACCTCATAGGTTTTCCCGTATCCCAGTGGGCAGTTAAGGAGAGGAGAGATTGATGGTGAGAATCAATACTCTAAATGCAAGCGGCCCCCCTTGTACAAGAAGAATGGGTAAGTCTCTTGGCCACTATCCAACACAATCAAGCCAAATGAACGAAAGAATTTGAAGAGATGATAATATTAGAATTTATTGAGAATAATTGTAAACCCAAGCAGCTGCCGTTGGAATGCTCGAGAGGCGGAGAGGAGAACAGAGAAGAGGATGCATGTTTGTTGTTTTCATTATAATATGGTTTGGATCTGGTACGGCATACTGGTACCGGTACGCGAGCCAAACTGGTGGATCTGGTTTGGCAGTATCGGTACGGGGAGCCAAACTGGCGTACCGGGGTAACTTCAATCGCTTAATCCATATAGTCGTCATAAAATGATGTTTTTTAAAACAAACTTATATATAGTACTTTAGAAACATGCATCTCAAAGGCAATAGTTTTCTTGTCATGGGAGATGCTACCAAATGAACAATTTTTTGGAACATGGCAACGACCGGAATGCCCTTAGACTATCGAAGGAAAAACCCCCTATCGAGTTGCCATGTGATCGGTAGTGCTACTATTCTCATATTAATTAATGAAGCCCTTCGTCGCCAGTACAAATAACCACTACTTGTTTGTGCGTAATTTTTCTTTTCGTTTGATCGTCCAGACCTCCTGCTAGTACTGTTGCTTATGAACCTGCATTTCCTACTTCTCAACCTGAGATGTTGAACTTCTGAATTTGGTTATAGCGCCTGAATGAACTTTGGTTTTCATAAGCTGGAAACCAAGGCAGCCCCCTTAAATGCCATATACTTCATAAATTTTCTTATTATGAGAAATTTGTATTTAGGATACGGGTTTTTCTACGATAACTTCCTCTCTATATGTACATTCATAAGCCAGTACATATGTGAGCGAATATATATATATATATAGCTCATCAGCCTTACGTCTTTCTTGATTTTGTGAAAGTCCATAGACTTTTCTACTCAATCGCAAGGTTTGATTAAGCACCCAAATTTGTCTTCTGCAATTATGGTCCATGCTTATATATTGACAATTAGGAGAAAAAAGAATATGCGTAATTCCTAAAAGAAAAGGTTGTTCACAATTATCATGTCCAAAGAAAGAAGAGCACAAGATGATCTTTTGAGCTTCCGCCGCCACTACGACTGGCATCTTCATCATAAGCAAAGCCGCTTCTACCACCACCTGGAAATAAAACCACCATATTCCGAATCGGAAGCCCACGCCCTTCTGCCCTAAGAGCTTGAACAATGCAGAACCACTCATTCTACAGTAATCCCTTGGTCTAGAAGGAAATCCCGAGTTCTGCCATCTTAAAGAAAATAAGTGCAGTCTGATGAAGAAGGAAATGAACCATGAAACTGCTTGCAGTTGCAGCTCTTTGATTGAAATTGGCATCCACTTTCGCTAGAACATGGCCGCCATAAAATCTGCTCACGGGGAACAGTCCCTCTCTACAAGGAGGAACATACTTGGTGATCAACATAAATTCTGGGCTAAATTTGCCATTCAATAAAAAATTCACTTTCCATCCATATTGTGAGCAGAAGCCCAAACCTGAAAATATTAGGAGCTTCTTTGTTGGCCTTTAAAACTTGAGGGCCTATTAGCTGTTGGCTCAAAAATTGAGCGCCTATACGTAATATTTTGTTCTTAAAAGAAATTCCGGGAATTATATATTAAAAAGTAGTGTAACACATTTTCAAAGCCAGTCTTTTTATTTTTCATGTCACAGAGGTACTCAACGTGGATAAAACAAGGAAATTAAACAAGAATAAAATCAAAGAGGAAGCAAGAAAGTGAACAGAAATATATATATATATATATATATATATATATATATATATATATATATATATATATATATATATATATATATATATATATATATATATATATATATATATATATATATATATATATGGAAAGTGAACGAAGACTAGTGAGAGCCGTCGATCGCATGATATTGAACAGCTCTCATAATAAGATCATCAAAAAAAGATCTTTTTGTCTGCCCGACGAAGAAAAGCACCCCTATGACCTGCTCTCTCTCCCGCTCGCCCTTTCCCCTTCTCGCAAGGCTGGACGACGGATCGATGCTAAGTCCAGACGGTCGGATCCATCGTCTTTATTGTCGTGCACGCAAGCCTCTTTAAGTTGGACAATATTTATGTGATCTTAAATCAATTGACACAGAAAATGCTAAAAAGGGATCTCTGAGGACAGCATGCATGTCCATCCAATAGTTTCCATTGTGATTGACATTAAGAGATTGAAAATCTCTCTCTCTAAAAGATTTATACCTTCTTATCAAATTCTTTTACGAGTTGTGACGGCCTCGTAAGCAAGACGATCACATAAGAGGACCGAGCTCTCGGCACGTTCGTCCCATTTGCGTTTGGGATCCTTGTGCGTTTGAACTTTAAGCAAGAATTTTTTTTTTTCCCTTTTGTTTTTCTCAATTTCATCACTGACCGGCAGATTGACCGACTAATCGACAAGGCGTCCCTACCAGACTGTGATTGACAAGTACATAAGCGATTGAAAGTTACACTTTGTTTGGAATATCTCTCACGTTAGGTCTTTCCCCATTTGACTCTCATATTCTCTTTTTAGAAATCTTAATCACAAGGAAAATTCTCAATCAGATTACCGGTTGTTTTGATTGGGGTAGCGTTGCATCTCAGTGCAATTTCTTTTAAGAGTACACATGCTTTCTACAAACAATAAACAAGTATGTGTTCCTACCCATCCTATGTGTTCCTACATTAAATGGTTTCTCCGTTACTGACGTGTATAAATAAGTGATTGAGTGATCTACAAAATGAGAGAACAGATGAAGCGTGACTTTATTCTCATGCCGTCAATGCAACTTGTTTTGCTCAATAGTTATGTGCTCCATTTAACCCCTCGAATTATTGTGCTTATTATTGGTCTTTTTTAACTTTATTGAGCATGATAGCAACATCAAAACGCGTCAAACACGTCGAGAAATGCATCTTAAGATCATAGAATTTAATGACCCTGCCAGCACTGGTAGTTGGATCGATAAAGTTCGGATGCTCAATTCTAATAATATTCTCTTGAGTGTGGATCCATACTCGATTCATGCTCAATTGGACCCCGTATCTCATTGCATGCATGAGCGTGTGTAATGACCAAAATACTTTGGATATTGAAGGTTTTGAAAATGACAAAATAGAGATTATAAAACCATAAAAAAAAAAACTAAAAGGTACTCGAAAAATTTCTAAAATAACCCGTCCTTCGTTTTTTCTTTTTTCTTTTTTTAAGGAGCGTATATTTGTTGCATGTACAAATTGTGCAGGCAACTCGATCTCAAACTGGACGGACGGACCTTGTGTGGCTGTGCTTCGATGATGGATGCATGATCCCTGGACGATCTTGACTAGGCCATGAGTCCTCGCAGTTGGGTGAAATTCAGCATACGGGTCTGAGGATGGCGACGTCGATGTGGATGGTCATATGTCATTTATGGGGAAGGGGACCCTTTTAATGAAGAACACTTGGAAATTGTTAAAATTCTTTGCTGAGCATTAATGTGCTTCGGCGACCCAACTGCACAGTCCCCACATGTATGATGGACTTGGGGTGGCCAAGTCGACAAGGGATGAAGAAGAGGTTGCTTTCTCGATAAATAAAAGAGCAGCCGGGCATCTGTTTCACCGTTTCAGTACTGAGCTGCATGTGATCTTGAAGAGCTCCCAATTCCAAAGCGTCCAACTCATTTAGCCAGCTAGCTATGGCGACCACGATTGGGCACCGTGCCCACGGCCAGTACCAGCTACAGCTGATGAATATATCGGACACCAACGGGATGGCCACAAGATGCAGTGGATGTGAGCAGCCCTTCAAGCCGGGAGAGGTTTATGGTTGCCTTGAATGCCGTTTCTTCCTCCACCGCTGCTGCGCCCTGCTGTCACAGTCGCAGTTGCCGTCGCTTCAGTTTAACTCTCGGCTCCATGAGCACGTGCTCCAGCCTCTTTATGCATCCGCCTACATCCCCGGCGGCTTCCAGTGCAACATATGCAGGAAGAGCGGCAGGGGGTTCAACTACCACTGCCACAGTTGCAGCTTCGACGTCCACTTTCTGTGCGCTCTCATGCCTCAGACGTTCAGCAGCCAAGCCCACCAGCACTCCCTTCAGCTCCGGTTCCCCCCTTCTGTGGGAAGCACCAATTGTGATATTTGCCGCCGTCAGATAGACCATTGCCGCTACATGTGCGGCAATTGCAACTTCAACGCACACCCAGGTAGTGCTTGAAATCTGTTGCATTTTTTGCCGTTTTTTCAGAGTTTTTCATTCTTATACTATATATGCGACTATACCTAGAGGGGAGTCCAACCGTTGATCACCACTCACTTAGCTCATTGAAACTTTCTGTTATACTATATCTAATCGTCGTTGGGAGACAAGTCATTTACTATTTTATCAAAACTATATTGAGTGAATTTGCGCTACTTGGTTTCATTGCAGGGTGCTTAATTAAGGCACAGGAGGAAGCGCGAACTGAGGCAATGGTCTCTCTCTCTCTCTCTCTCTCTCTCTCTCTGTGTGCGTGTGTGTGTGTGTACAGAGTATTAATAAAGTTCGGCATGTTTTTTATGTTATATTGTATAATAGGTAAAATGGTAAAATTTACTGCCTTAACCATTAAAATTTCAAAAACATTCTGAAGAATCTTTTTATTGTCGCCAATTCTTTACGCCCGTAATTTTTGGGAAATTCCCATACGTTGATCAGGTGGATGCGACTAAGATTCGAAAGCCAGATGTTTCCATTAGATCCCTTTACTCGGCCTGTCATGTTGATGATGAGACACTACATTTATAACAACATTGAACTTAGAATGTTTACCAAAAGTTACATGCGCGCTAAAATTGTGCACGGGGTACGTAATGACCAAAATACTTGACAAATTAAAAAAAAAATAAAAAAAAAAGTAATTTAAAAAAACCCAAAAGGGAACATAAAAATGATAAAAGTTTAAAATTTACATTTCTTTATAAAAAAAATTCAAAATATCTCAAACCCCCTTTCTGTTTTGTTGTGTGTACATTTGTTGCATGCATACATATTCACTCCTCGTAAAGTCCTGTCTCCTGAGGTGGGAAGCGAAGGGGTGATCTAATTTCTTATGAAAATGCAGGTAGGAGGACTTGCAATATGGGTCGGAAGGAAAGTTGTCATGCACCTGCTGTTTGACATGTTCGGTGGCTTAGGTGAAGTAGTGGACAACTTACTCTTCGCATCAGAGGACATCTCGTTCTTCACCGATCTCTTCAGCTTTTTTCCGGAATCTTTCCTCAACCTGCCTGCCCTGCATGACGTTGACGATCGCATACGCAAGGAGCTTGCCAACTTGCTTCGGGTACATATGAAAGGGATGGTCGGCGGTGATGCATCTTCCTCCTAGCCCCGCCTTTCAAGTACCTCTAATTACATTGGCAGGAAGCTCCTCTCTGCGTTCCCAATAAGTTGCCATGCCTCTACTATTCTTCACCACTACAATTCTATCACTACTTTCGGCTTCTTTGTCCTTAGATAATCTGTCCCACTTTATTGTTATGTATTTGGAATTAAAAAAAAGCGAGTTTAATGTAACACTATAAGGTTGCGCCAGCGTCTGCAGCTTAAAATAATGCCAAGGGCGGTTGCAGGGTTATAATCAAATTCAGAAAAGCCGACATTTCAAACTTAGCGATACCAAGGTTTAACGAGTGTCGCTCGTTGTGTATAGTTTTATTGTTATGTCTCAGAACTTTTATATATTACCATATCAACGCCCAACATCTGGGCCGTCAACAGGTCGCCGCTAAAACTCTAAAGAGCCTCTTCACCTATGGAAGACGTTAATGTGAAGGTGAAATTTTAAAATTAACCCTTGTCAAACTAATAGCAATTTAATCCGCTACCGGATCAACGCCACTTTATATCCTCAACTTGATAAAAAAAATTGTACTAAAAATTTCACTGCCAAAGATGCATTTAATTAACTAGCGCTTAAGGACCCTGCGCACCCCCAGCACCCACTAGAGCTTCGTTATACACCCGCCTACAATGACGGCATTTTCTACTGCGACATATGCGGGAACAGTGGCCAAGGGTTCAATTACCGCTGCCAGGCTTGCCGATTCGACGCCCATGTGCCATGCGTTAACCTGCCTTCGAAGGCAAGCAGCCCAGCCCACCAGCACCGACTTCAGCTCCTGTTCCGCCCACCTGCCCAGGGACGCACCTCCTGTGGCGTTTGCGGCCTTCAGATCCAGTATTGCTGCTACAGCTGCAGCCCTTGCAGCTTTTTTCTACACCCAAGTAAATAGTGAAATCTGTTTAATTATGCTAGGATATCATACTCGATGGCCACCAGGAATTTTTCTTTAATGTCGAATTTGGAGTCTGTCCGTCCTCCATCTAGTATAATTTTTGAACAACAGATTTGGAGTCACGATCACCCTTCCCACTCTATGTTAACAAAGATTCATGCCGCCGGGCAATGAAACTTTTAACTTTCTTAAATTAGAACGTCTTAACTCCTCTTTCTCTTTCTGGTCATTGGATATATTGAACTCCTTTTAACATGATGTACCGAGTTTATTGGCTCATACTTTCTTATTCTTCAGTTTCATTATATTCAAAATATGAGTTTAATCTATCCCATAACTTTTGAATGAATTTGCATTATGTGGTTCCATGACAGAATGCCTCAAGGAACAACCGAGAGCAGGATGCTCCAATAACCAACAGCGCCCTCAACAGGGCTCCAATAACCAATGGGGCCGCACCAATCAGACCGGACAAAACATAGTAAGACTCTCTCTCTTGTCTCTTATATATATATATATATATATATATATATATATATATATATATATATATATATATATATATATTTCTGGTGGTATGTATTTCTAAACATTCATGGGTGACATTAGGCCTCTAAACCCTGATTGCCGAAAGGTAAGGTGTAGACAACCAATAATTACCAAGAACACACCACGGCAGAGAGAACAAAAGCACTACGAACCAAAATACGCGGCCTCTGGTTTTTATGTGCCTGAGACAGATGTTGCATTCATTTACCCAGCGCATAACAGAACCGTTTGGCACGTGAGAAGGGCCTCCCAACAACAAATCCAGTTCCAATGGCCGAACCAGAAATTCCTGGGAGGTACTATAAACTTAAATTTCAAAACTTAAGGAACACTCTTATGTAAAAAACTAAAAATCAATGATATTTCCATATGTAAATAAGGCAAAATTTGAAGGCTGGTGTGGGCAACTGCTCACACAAGCTATAATCTAGCACCGCCACTGTCCAGTTCCATCATTCCAAATCTAGTGATGCAGTCGAGCAGAGCTGGCTCAAACTTTGTTCGAGTCCCAAGCAGTGGAGCATCACCTTGAAACACGAACACTGTATTTTTTGGAACATACTCAATATTATTCTCCTTGTCAAATATCTTCTCAGGGAAATGTCATTGTGGGATCCGCGGTAGGCGGTGCGTTCCAAGGAGTGGTTCGCAGCTTTTTTTGATGCTATAGATGTTCCTGGCATAGATATAGGTGGGTGGTTTGGCGATGGGGCCGGAGAAGATTGACGTCGACGACGGCGGCGACGACGGCGACGACGACGACTTCGGCGACGACATGAGCACCTTCGGCCCGCCGCCTGGCTCCGGCGGTTACGTTGATAGTGCCTTAAGAGCAGAGGCTAGATGTTTGGCTTTCGAGCATATGAAAAGGATGGGCCGGGGTGCCTGACCCACCTTCTTCCCTCAACTGTGTCGGTGTAATAAAGGAAGCTATAGTGTGCCGTGCCGTTTTAATTTGAATAAGTTGCCATGACTACAGCTGATGTCTACTTGTTCGTTTGCAGTTTTTCTTCCATTCTGCGACGTGTTGTAACATATCATAAATTTCTATAGTGTATTTTTACTGTAATCTTAAAGTATAATTTACTTTCTTTCTATTTAATATAGAGCAACATAATATTGGTCATGATTTGTCAACAACTCTAAAAGGAAGTCATGAATCTAATATGTATGTATCTCTCTAGCAACATAGTATTGGTTATGATTTGTCAACAACTCTAAAAGGAAGTCATGAATCTAATATGTATGTATCTCTCTCTCTCTCTCTCACTGATTTTCCATGGAGCTCATGGATATTTAGAAATTGATGATGAAAACATATTTGCAAATGGTTGGGTTAAAACGCTCATGAAAGAACATAAAGCCAAAAAAAAAAGAGCTTAAGGATCAAGATGATATTGTACACTTTAAACAGTTAAAACCAAACTCTGGCAATTCTGATCCAAGTCATCGATCCATTGAGACATCTGATTCTTAACCAAGCTGCCTGAGTTTTGCTGCTGGTTCCCTTAAATCATGGCCCAATGAAAGGACAATTCCAAGCCGACTCCAAAACGTTTCATGTTTGGACGCTTGAGGTTAATGCTGCCCGTGAAAGATCACATAAGCATGTTTGTATCGAAAATGGTGAGTCTTACAACGAACGGTCAGATGCTTGTCTTGGATGAGTCGCATGAGACTCACCAGACTTTGTGGTGGGATTTGTTTGCATTTGAGTTGATTAGGACAATTACTAAGTCCGCTCGACGAGTTGGTCAACTCTACTCTTATGGCCAAGAAAGAAGTGTGTCCCGTTGTGGGCTATGAGTCCGACCTTCACTAAATGAGAGGGAACGCTATGAGGTCAATTACATTTTTTTTTTAAGTTACAAATAAAACCAAAAGTCTTCTTCCTTTTTTTCCTGCAAGTGGGCAGGGGAGACCCCAACAATTTATTAAAATGTGAAAAGAAAAACCGAAACAAGTTGCCCACCGGCTTTGTGATCCAAAGTAGTTGAAAATATATAATATATAATTTTTAATTAAATATATATATATATATATATATATATATATATCTTTCTTTAGCATTCTAATGAGCAAGTATGCAACATGCTCATTGCGTCCTCCCACAGAAAAGAAAGACGAGAACAACGAATCAGATTTTCACCTTCCCTTTTATTTATCATCAACGAACGCTGGACTGACAAGCAATTTAAATATTTGATAACTAATGTAAAACTTGGGGGATTTAGGATACACAGACAATGTGTTTTCTGGAAACTGAGTCTTCATCCAAACTTATTTGCAACGGTGTTTTAAAGGCAAAACAATCTTCCAAACGGGCCCTAATATATATATGTATATAATCTTTTTCCGATCGTTAAAACAAGTGGACCTTTCATTTATTTATTTATGAATCTTATAAAGCGAACGGTGGCCTCCAAAGGCAACAACCCGCTGGTCCAAGGAAAATCTGAGAAAGAGGATGACATGGATCGAAGCAGTTCCAGTGATATCCGGAACATAATCACATCGACTTTTTGAACTTGACGGGCAAGGTGTCACCACCAAGTACCAGCCAGTGTACATCATTCGGGGCAAGATAAACGCCAAGGTTCCCGCACCGAACCCGGCATGTCTTGCAGACGGCGGGACAGAAAACCAGCTTGTAGTGCTCACCTTCCTCCTCTATCCTGAACCAATTCCTCAGTGTGGCTCGGCCTGGACTGCCTGCAACCCCGCCGTACCTCACAAACGTCTGACCAGTCTTCTTATCCACCGGAGCCAACGTCCAGATGCTCGGATCCGGGCATATGTTTGAGTTGGAGGACTCCACGTTCAGGTCCGTCGACAGCGGAACCAGGTCCATGCCATTGACCGGCGCAAACCTGGCGGGCACACCATCTACGGTAGACATGTCTATCTGGGTAACGTAAAGTGGACACTGTACTCGGTTGCGGGAGGCTGAGTACAGGCCACCGAAGCTGCTGCTCTGTGCTGGTAATACGTAGTAGTAGGCGCCTGCTTTGAGCGGCTGGCCGTCTGTGTCTTTCACCCAGGCTGGCTGCGCTCCGGCAAGGCCGGTAAAGATCGAGAGAAGGATACCCAACGTGAGGATCGTCGACGACATGGCTGATATGAATAGAAATAGAATGAGGATCTGGATCTCTTTATAACGAGAGTTCTTGACGCGCCCGCTGGTTTGGGGCAAAGATGTGTTAGGTGAGGCCAATGGGCAGCCGGAATTAAGTGCGGCTGAGGATAAGCACGAGAATCTGGAGTCAACCATGTAATCTAAGGGCCAGCTGACTCCTCACGTTGACAAACTCTTGTAAGATTTCCTTTCGAAAAACTACGGTCAAAAGTTGCAAAAAGTAGTATTTTGTGTCAAAACCGGTTTTCTGAATCCGAATCAGTTCTCAGGTGACGATGGAGATCATCTTGTTGGTGGTGTAGATTTCGATCATTTTCAGAAAGCTGTCCGACAATAGCCCTGAATCGTGCTTTACCTGTACACCACCAGTACTTCATTTCGGATCATAAATCGTGACAGCCAGCCAGTGGATGTTGTAAGAGCTTTCAGCCAGATGTAGAAGAGTCCGTGAGGGCAGCTGCCCATACATGCCCACAGTTCTCCCCGCCATCTATCTTAACCTTCCATTCCCATTTATTAGATTCTTTCACAAGAAAGTCAAAGAAGAGATGAGGAAGGCTTTGCTTATCACTCAAATGGAGCAGCAAAGCGTTTAGATTGTAACTTGAGCTTCAAATTAAGAGTCAGAAATTATGGGCCACAAGCGGTTTGAGGCAGATGGCTTTGCGATTTTGAGAAGCTTCGTTCGTCGCGGGCAAAAGATGCCGGTTGTACTAGTATTCAAACTCCAATGAGTCGGTTCGTTTCACCTTTTTTTTTTCAAATCATGTTCCAATGCAGTTACATAGTTTTATTCCAAATAAAGCTAAGTTGAAGAGCTTAATTAGACGCATTTTTTGCATCTCAATAAATATCGTCAACGGTCCTTAGTGTATACGATTTTTCCCTTCATATATAGTAAGTCCTTAACAGAATTCAAAGGAATGGGTCGTACTTCAATAGAGAT
This sequence comes from Nymphaea thermarum, assembly GCA_011799765.1. Taxonomy (NCBI): domain Eukaryota; kingdom Viridiplantae; phylum Streptophyta; class Magnoliopsida; order Nymphaeales; family Nymphaeaceae; genus Nymphaea; species Nymphaea thermarum. The sequence continues at coordinate 122,588 of JAANDH010000615.1, read as the reverse complement.
GTTTCATCGCTGCTATATTTCTAGGCAAGCAAATTTTTTTATCCTTCACAAGTCAAATTATTAATCCTATGAACAGTGAGGGAGTGACCACAAGATGCAAGAAGATAAAAAGGCCTCTTAATTTGACATCGTCCATTCGGATACTTGCAAGAACCGAGCTTCTTAATAAACACTGAAAAATGTTGGCACTTGAAAAAGTCTCCAAAATATGAAAAACACAGTAAACAGAAGAGGACGCCTTTGGTACAAATACAGAGAGAAGAAAATTCATACTTGAAAATTTTTAAACAGAAACGCAAAAGCAGTCATCAGATCCTTTTGAGATATTTGCTCGACATTATTGGAATTCATAATAAACAATACTTTTCAAGATCAAATTCCGTTTTCTAAATTGCAGATCTAAAGGTCGTGATACTTTGAAATTGTTCTCAATATCCATGACTGTGGTCGGAAGCACCCGAAAGTGCATCGATGGTGGATTTACCGTTTGTACACCCAAAGAACAGGAACTTGGCCATTCCGCAGAGCGAGTAGGGAACCAAAAGACCGGACGAGGGCCACGTCTGTGCACTTTCTCACGTCCTGCAGAACGCAATTTTGGCATTCCAAGCGCAGGCGTACATGTCTATACACATTACCAAATCCCCCTCGATATGCCGAAGAACAGATTATCCTGTTTAATGGACCGTCCGTTTTGCCGTAAACAAACACGACCCTACCCCAAGAACAAGGCATCCTGTTCCTGGTGTCCAGTCGAACAAAAATCAGACAGCCTTTTAGTTTTAAACCCTTGCTATCAAAAAGGTGACCCACCAAAGTTTTCAAATATTGACCTCGGATTAATCAAACCCAAATTTAAGAAAAGAAAAGAGAGGGAGAAAATGAGAGAGAGAGAGAGAGAGAGAAAGAGAGAAAGCTACTGGTCCGAACAGGAAGCAGAAACATGCAGCTACCGTCACCAGTAGTTTACTATAGTAGATGATGAACGTTATAGTTCACAACAATGACCCAAGTATGCTATAAATCCCTTCTTGTTAGAATGACTTTGTGAGGTAATGAAAACATACACGTAACTGTACAAGAGATGGTTCCTTAGATAAATACAATTCCACGATGCTGCAGGGATTCTACTTGTACATCAAGGCATACTTTTCTGTTGAAGCCCCAGTTCTCGTAGCAGAATTCACACGTTTCTCCAGCTCCTTACGCCATGATATACAGCTGAAAGCAAGCATGGACACTTCTCTTCACCTCCTTCGTTTGAGCTACAACTACAGGCCCGTATTTTACTTCATTGAGACTCCACTATCTAATCTTGCCTTTAAAGTACTTTATGAAGTACCTTTCCTCTCTGCAGTACTCGTATATAACTTTATAAACTTCAATCAAGAGATTTGGGAATCGACTGGTGAGGTAATCATCAAACCCATCTGGCATATTCCCAAGATAGTCCTGTTGCATCAACCAGGGAAAAACAAGACTTAATCACTTTCATATGAAAAGCATCAGTAACCTGTCAATCAGGTTCTCATGGATGAATTAACTTGATGAAGATTATATTGCTCATTCTAGAAGGCAACAATAAACGAAAAAGTGACTGTGACTATCTTCTCTCACAGGTAGAGCTTTTGCTCTTGTATTTTGTGCTCTTGCTAAGTCCGATCAGAAATTTCCTACAAACAGCTGGATCTTAGTTACAGCTGCGTGAGAAGCATAAGTCGTTGAAAATTGGATGTTTTTAATGTCCATTTTTACTGAGTCAGAAAAACATAAAAATTGCAGAAAGAAATAGAGACAGAACGACCTCGAAAGCTTTAAGAAATCCTTCAACTTAAAGTTTATAAGCCTCTCCATTGAACTTTTGTATGGATAAATTTCAGCTTTCACATTGTTTATGCTGCAGGAACTGAAATGGTATCTAAGAAATCAAATTAAATTGATGAACTGTTGATGTGGGAATGCATCTTGCACCCAATTTGTCAAAATCGGAAGTAGCATATATCTATCTACTATATGAACATGTTTTCTCTGTCTCTAACCACGGGCAAGCCAACTAGATGAATGTGGACTTATAAGTTGTCACTGACTAATCGCCCAGCTAAGACTATTCACTAGGTTCACAGTAAAGCTTGGAACCCGAATAAGAAATTCTTAGGGGTGTGAACATTTTCAGGTAACAAAACTTTTTTTCACTTCATCAAAATGTCCAAATATTAATGCCAAACGATATTGTGAAGACCAAATTTTGCCCAGTACTGAACCACAAAATATGAAAGAACAAAGTCACCCTAAGTGTCAGAATTCAAGAACCAGTAAACATAAAAAGGAAAAACAACTCATGATGTGCAGCATCGTGAACATATAGTACAAAAGAATACTACAGGAGAAGCAATTTACTACATAACTAATAAATGCCTAAAATAAGGACATAATGATGACAGCCATGCCAACTAAACAAAATCTCATTTATCAGATAATGAAGGAAAAAAAAGAAGAGAATGGCACATGTTTTTGGCTAGTTACAGATGACCAAGATCACACATTTCCTTAATTCTGAAACAAGCCTAGTGAAATAGAGGCAGTTATTTAGCAGCATTAGGTTGAAAATGGCAAATAAGTGAACATAACACAACATACCTGCACTTCTTTGGGGAACTCTATATAATGATTCCATTTGTTCCTGATAAGTCTCAGAAGATGTCGTGTACTCCAGACATTGTAACGTCTATGACTACCAATGCTTGCAAGAAACATAGGGTCAAACTTAGTATCCCAATTATCACCAAAGACTACTGGTCCAATCTGTTCAACTGCTTCCAAAAGATCACATTGCCTATCCTTGTCCTCTAATTCTATCCTGTCACTACTGTCTCGAAGAAATGACATACGAATCTCAGAGCTCCAGAAGAGTGGATGCTGCAAGACTTCATGCGCCTTAGGTCTGAAATAAGGAGCATCTCACTTTAAAACTCAGTAGTTTTTAAAAAAAAATGATGAGCAACAGAACCTACATTCGGGGCTGGATGAACATGAAGTAATTTTTACCTAAGCAGTGGCTCTGATTGCAACATCTGAGAGAAAAGATGAACAGCTTCAGGAATAGATTCGACCATAGAAAGATCAAGACGATTGTTTGCAATATTTGTGTCTCGTTCAAAGTACTTCCCAAATGGGTGTTTGCCTTTAGTGATACAAAAGAAAAGAACACACCCTAAACTGAACAAATCCACTGCAAATGTCTGAGATCTCCCAAGGAGGAGTTCTGGTGCTTGCCAACCAGAGCTGCCACTTCCTGGAAACACATATATCACTTGATTGGCAGGCATGAAATAAAGTAGAATAAGTACACTACAGATAGCAGGACAGATTTTAGTTCTGTTAGGCTATCAGATCTATGGGAAAGAAATAATTAACTCACAGTGTGAATCCATACCAGTAGCATTGTTTGTTAGAGAAAATTTCCCATCAGAAAGCCGTTTGCTTATTCCCATGTCAGACAGTTTAGCACATACAGACTTTCCAGAACTTATCAGTACATTGTGGGGCTTCAAGTCACGGTGTATAATTTTCAGGTCATGTAGATGGGCAAGCCCATCAATCATACCCCTGAAGAAAAGCAAAATAACAACAGAAAGAGTGAGAACCTAATAATGCAAATCCTTTCCGAAAATATATGGGAAAACCAGAAAAAAACATCATAACATTGTAAAAATCATAAAACCAGGCCAAAAGATACCTTATTCTCCTCTACCTTCTGGACAATAAACGGACAATAGAAAGGCAAAGTCTCTCCAGATAACATTTTCAAAAAGAGAGAATCATGTGGCAGCAAAGTGTGTACCAATACAAGAAAAAAGATTTTGAAGACTAGGACAGAGTCTGTGTATACACGATATTATAAAATCAGATCAACCAAAGCAAGCCTACCACAAACAAAAACAGCCTACATTCCACATAAATGGACAACAGACATACAAAAGAAACACAGAGAAAGGCAAGAAACTTCAACCAACCTCATCAGTCCCAACAATTCAGTTGAAGGATATCCATTGTCTTTCCACAACACAATATCTGCTACATCTTTCATAGAACTCAACACTGAATCATCATTACTCTTAGTGTCAGAAATAGAGTTATGCAAGAAAGAACCATCTTGTGAGAAAGCTGTACGCAGTTCAATTAAATCATTGAGGCTACAAGAGCACCGCTCCAGTGCAAGGTAAACAAAATCTGTATCATATTCCACGCCATACCATCTGACAATATTTGGATGGCTATCAGATTGTAAAAGAGCTTCAACTTCTTTGTTGGCTATGCCACTGTGGGCACGCACAAGGCGCTTGACTGCAGCAGGGCGGCCATTGTAAGTTCCCTCCAGGACCACTGTACCATTGCTTCCTTTGGCAATTTCTATATTAAGAATAAAAAGATTACCAATCATACGTCCATTACCTATATTCCCCTTAATAACATGAAGCATCAAGTCCTTATTGTGCATCTGTTCCTCAGCCTCTTCATTTTCTATTTGAGGAAGTAGGCCATGTAGGCTAGCTACTGGAGCATCTCTTACATAACCAACTTTTCGCATCCTCCTCTTTTTGCCAACTATGGAACCCTTTTTTGCGACATTTGGCTCCTTGCTATTGTACCTCACGCTTACAAATACTACTCCCAGTATTATCAAGAATATTGCAATAGAAAGAAAAAAATGTACAGATATATGCAGAATAAAATTTTTATCACTCTGTGAAACAGCACCATTTGTTTCATATACTGTTAGAGCTCTTGAAGAATCATCATCTCCATGAGGCTCACCTGTGTTCTCAAATTCTACCTTATCACCATAGGATGGCAAGAATGCGAAAAAATTTCCTTGCCCAGTTGGCAGATTGAAGGAGCATGTCGCTGCAAGTAAATAAGAAATGATGCTATTTTCCTTCAATACCCTAGGGGTGTTTAGTTTCTTGATGTAATCATCCAGAGAATATTGTTGAACAGAGAGTTTGGTTTGTGGCACTATGTCAAGACCGATGTAAATCACACCATCCTTTACAACCTTAGGGGAACGTGTACGGTTGACTGAAATCCTTGTTTGACATTTGATTGGATTCTTGAGACCATCTTCATCTTCAAAGTTAAGCGTATCCCCAGAATTCCCTGAACTTCCAGTGTATGCAACCTTCATATCTGAGCAAAGAAAAGCAGCTTCAATTTCAGAAACAGTCATATTCCACAGAATGGTCTTATTGGGTGCATATGATGTCAAGGAATAATCTGTCCGCGTGAAATAAATTGCCTTAACAGGCTGAACAGTGCTTGGTCGTATTGAAGTGCCAATAAGCTTGCTGGGCCCATCTAGTTTTTCTTCATATTCTTTTCCTATCACCTCACAACTTCCATCATCGTCGTCCAACCCATACCTATATATGACTTTCCCGTTTCTCGCATTAACAAGAGAAGCAGTTGTCTTTTTGGACCCAATGGTTACCTCCCCAGTATCTGATATGTGCGGCATAATGGACACAAATTCTTCGGGTGACACTGCAAGTTTCTGTAGGCAAACAGAGAAATACCTCTAAAGGTCATCATCTGCATAAGCATGGTGGAAAAAATAAAATATGAAAAAGAAAATTCTACGCATCACTGCAAACCCACACTGCTGCCACAATTCTTGAAGTACAGATAGAGATCCCAATCTTCACCACAATAGATGTAGAAGTCATCTTTTGAACGCAGCTCATCTGTTCCACACTTCCCCCCAAGCCCGTAGGAGTAAGTGTAATCATTCCCATCATCGGTCCTATGGTACGATGATGTGAGTGGAGGTCCTGATTTGAATGACCAGTAAGATCGCCCAGAATCTACATCAACTAAATGTACTTCACCATCCACGTGCGCAACAAGCTCTGTCTCATCTCGACTGTGTCCAGTAGGAAACAAAAGCGGGAAAAAGGAGGAAGAAGAGTGGGTTCAGATTGTAGAAATATGTATCAACCTCCAATTCAACGATAACGAAAACATCGAAAAATGAAAAGTAAAATAATACATCTAGTAAACTAGATAGTGATGCTGGTAAAAGATACAGTAAGTAGAAAAATGGCTCGGTAAAGAAACAACCAGAGAGAGAGAGAGAAAGAGAGAGGGGGAGACCAATTCAGAATCCAACCACACAAATTGCCAGAAGTCCAAAAGACAACAAAAACAAACAGGTTAGAAGCTCCGAGTAATAGGAATGGACACCAAGATACAATATCATGAGAGCCCGCACTTGTTGAGTAGAAGTGCAGCACAGGTTTAACATGGGACGTTCATAAACAAAAAAATCCGTGGACTCAGTAGAATGTCCATGATGAGCTTTGGTCTCCATCTGAATCCGCACCAGATCAGCATACGCACCGGACAATAACAACAGAATCCAAATGCAGGAACCAGAGTATCATGCCACTTAGTTCGAAGCACCAACCGGTGGCAACCTAAGTTTCCAAAGTTCCACCACGAAGAAACTAAAGAAGTCTTGCCCATTCCTGGATTATGCCTCGAACATCCAAAAAAGTGAAACAAAAAGCTAAACCAACAAATGAAATCCAGTCACCTTCCCGGCGGATGGTTCAACAAGGACCGCACACCGGTACGCAGTACGCCACCTTCCGCCTCAGGGAGCTCATTCAACGGCTCCCCACGAACCCCCGGGACTCCGCCCGCCTGTACAACAGAAGGAAGGCCCTCTTCTCCCCCGCCGAAGGGCAAGAACGTCCAGAAGAGCAACAGATTGATCAGCAGGAACGCTGGATTGATGGCCGAAAATGCTAAAAAGGAACGAGCCATCAAATTCAGACCAAAATTCAACAGATCCGGCGCCGAACGAAACAGGTTGACAAGAAGAAGGGAGAGGATATAAGAATGAGTTTGGGAGAACAGAAAACGAGAGAGCACGCCATCAGAGACAGGGAGAAGAGGGAGGAATCGAGAGTTTAGGAGGGAAGCTCGGGGAAGAAGAAAGAGGCAAGGAATAAGTTTAAATTAAGATGGGAGGGAGAAGGAAGGATTGCGGGAGGAGGGAAGAAGGCCTAACGTCTTCCCCTCCCCCTCGGCCTTCCTTCCATTGACTGCTCCCATTCCTTCCCGTCTAAGCCAACGGATTCGTTCCAACGATGGGCGTCACTGAATCGCGGATATTATTCCGACCCTATTCCTGTGTTGGAACTCTGAATCAAACAATCTCAAGTCCAGAGGACGTTTATCAAACGTGTGAATTGTGAACATCGATCATATCCGTCCTCACGACAACGCAGACAGTCTTTCCCGTACGCAATTCTTCACATTCCTCTCCATTATGCCCTGTCAAGCCATATGTAGCAAATGCCGTTCAATCGAATCTCACCTTTGCTGCTCTGTTACTATTTCTCGATATGTTAAAATTTGATTCCAATGTATATATAAAGTAAATGTTTTTGAGGTATTAATAATTTAGTACATACACAATCAATTTATGTTGACCTATGTGGACAAATGCATGCAGCAGCTCACATGTCTCCACCACCAGTTTAGCATACTGGCTCCAACTAGCAGCCGGTAGGCGGCAGATCAATGATTCGAGTAACACAGGTATCAACCTTGTTTATATTATACAACCCTTCCATAGAATAGAAGTTACGCACCAAGCACCAACATAACCTTAGATATTAAGGGCAAGGGGAATGAGGGTAGGGGTGCACTTCAGAACGAACTCATAGTGTGATACTTATTACTCTTACCTGAAAAGCACATCTATTTTATTTTTCACGTCATTGTTAGTCTCCATTACACTGACATAATTTATGACGACGTTTTTCATGCCCCTCTATTTGCATGTGTTTATCGTAGAGTTCAATAATCAACCAACATCGTTAAAGAGTAATTAACCAAAAGGTTTTTTTTTTTCAAAATTCAGCAATGACATTAAGGGCCCCTTTGATGGCCTAGAAAACCACTGCAACTGAGGAAAAAAAATTCAAATTTTTAATTTTTTTATGGGCCATCAAACGTGGAAAAATATTTTTTACCGCTAATGTGGAATCAAAATTTTTTTTCAGAAAATATGTTTCCACCACCAGAGGTAGAAATATTTTTTCAGGTTTATTTTTTTGTTAGTTACTCTTTGCGTCCTTAAACATCTGCTACCAGCTTTTGTCCATCAATAGGTTGTTCGTGATTTCTTGGCAAACTTTTTTACATTTTAATTGTCAACCATCTCTTTTTATGGTTTCTGACAATATATTTTTTTTTCATCAAATTAAAAAATATATTTTTGAAAATATATTTCTGAGTCATTACACACACATCAAAATGAGAATCAAAAAGATTTTTCTCATTCTCTTTTTCCAAGAAATAGAGAATCGAAAAGATTTTTCTCATTCCCTTTTTCCAAAAAATATATTTCCAATTTAAGATTTCCACGCTATCAAATGGCCCCTAAGCAATTGAGACATTAAGTTTGTCCTTGTTTTTTTTTATGAAAATCTCTGCCTTATTTTAATGAAAAATCCAACTTTAACATTTGCATTTTTTAGGTATGTGCCTAACCACGATCAGCACCTTTTTCCACAAAATTTAAGGGTCAGCTTCATCTACCAAGTCTTATGAATATAAAAATAAGGACGCGATGGAATGATAAGGTCGAAGCCTGATCTACGGTCTTCAACTTATAAGAGCACTTCAGTCATTTCGTTGAAACAAAAACAATTTTAGTTGACAAAAGTTAACCTAAAGTAAAGATTATTTTATCATTTACCCATAAAGTGGTGGTATAATTGGAAAAATTTTAGAGGTTTAACAAAAGATTTGCATCTTCAAAACTTTATGATGTTTGTGTGAAGAAAATGGGCGGATCTCATTGTTTTCTCCTGTCTTTCTGTAAAAACAAAACTATGCCCTCGAATAAGCAGCTGTAGGAGGGCAGCCAAGAAATGGCGTGGCAAATGTTTACCATAAACAATATGAAAAAGATTTTCTCGTCATCAAAAGAAGGAAGGAAAGGGCAACATGGACAACCCAAGAGAACATTCTATAAGGCAAGAAACAAAAGAAATTAGATGGATTTATGATGTTGAGCCACTTCAATTTCAACACAACTACATGATGAAAATTGAACAGTACTGCATATGCATGCGCAGATGAAAGGGCCACGAAAAACATGGCAAGAGTGGTAACATGGTCTCCTGTTCTGGTGCCTGAATAAAAAACACAAACTTTTATTGGATACGGAGAACTTTGATATATCCTCCAAGAACTGCACAAAAACTTCCATCCTCGTCCATTTAGAATAATGAGTAAAATGTCATTATCCAGTAACTTGGGAGAACAGTTTTCTATGAAAATTTTCAGGCTTCATAGACTTTGCATTCCTCGTCTCCTGGCTCCTTCTTGCAGTACTCTTCCAGAGGGTCTCCTCCGCTGGGCAGCTCTATCCCAGGCCACTTGGCAGCTACCAAATGCGCTAAGTCGACGACTCTTTGGCTGCAAGATAAATTACGTTAAAATGTTAAGTTTCTCCGTGCAGATATTGCCATTGCAGACACACATACAGGGACGCACAGAATTGGCGCCTGCAACTGACTGATATCTTCACTAAGGCCTTCAACAAAGCGAATCATGATAATTTCCTTGTAAGCAAATTGAGATAGCTCAATCTACCACCTAGGATATGTTTGGCATAATCTGAAATGTGACGACTCACAAGAATACCAGAAATTTAGTTATTGAGGAAAAAAAGGATTCGTAATGAAAAAGTTCACAAATTTTGAGTGGAAACATGTAGAAAACGTGTATTTTAGAAGAATCCAAAACCAAAGTATTATTACAGAAGTTCATGATAAAGCACGATATGTTCCAAGCAGGTAAACATCTGGAAGGTCGATCCCAATTTAAAACAACCTCTGAACATGAATGACGTTACATTAATATATCTGTACCATGTTAATAAGCACAACAATTGTCACAGTTCAAGAGCTCATTGACCACAAAGGCACAAGGCAATGAAAATGCTGGGGCAACAGGTAAAAAATGTTGTCCATAAACTGGATAATTCTTCACGTTATGCGGATTTATTTCCGTGTGGAACTTCTTCCGATTCTCTAAGCATATAAAACAGTAGAACTTTGTAAGAAACATGGTCGTGTTATAGATGAATTTCGAGCTTCCTCAACAATCTTGTCAGCACAACCTTCATTAAATAACCTAATTTTCACATGAAAAGCTTACCATGGTTTTTCCTTATTAAGGAATTTCTAATCCATGCTGAAAATCAAGTTGACAACCTAGTTTTCAGTACTACAGAAGCAGGCAGTTAGCAACCAAATATTTATGCGTTTGATCAAGTTTCATATTCACATAAAAAAATGTATAGTTTTGAAGCCTAATATCCTTTCATGTGCATTTCTCTGCAATAAGAGGATTGCCGAAAGAACCCTTGGGCTGGCCAGTAGTAGAAGGAAAGACTAACCTGTAACCCCATTCATTGTCATACCAAGCAACCACTTTCACCATATCATCACCCATTACCATGGTCAGGGATGAGTCGATGGTAGAAGACACATCCGAACATCGGAAATCGACGGACACGAGCGGCACATCACATACATCAAGAATGCCTTTGAGTGGTCCGCTAGCAGCAGCTCTAAATGCAGCATTAACATCCTCAGCAGTGATGCCCTTTTTCTCAACATTGATAACAAGATCCACAACAGAGACGTTTGGTGTGGGGACCCTGAGGGCTATGCCGTTGAGCTTTCCTTTGAGTTTAGGCAGCACCAGTGAGACTGCCTTGGCTGCACCAGTGCTTGTGGGCACTATGTTGAGTGCTGCTGCTCTTGCTCTCCTCAAGTCACGGTGTGATGCATCAAGTAGCCTCTGTAATCATAAAAATAGTTCAGAAGAAAACTATGACTCACTTCGTAGATTAGAGAAGTTCTTAATGAAGATCAAGAACCAAAGTGAAAAAAGGGAGAGCTTTTATCCTTGACACAGAGAAAGCAAAACCCTGGTAAGATTTACGGCATTTTTCAGTATAGAAAAGAAGTTATCATAGGCAAAAATGTGGATAGGAGACGAGCAAATTAGTCCATACTTGGTCGCCAGTATAAGAATGAGTAGTTGTCATGGTTCCCTTGACAATACCTGGAAAAGAACACAGTTTCCAATTATGTTCTTATTGCCTTCAAGAGGCAACTACTGTCCAGTGTAAATGAATAGCTCTCTGTGTGCGTATGTGTGTGTGTGTGTGTGTGTGTGAGAGAGAGAGAGAGAGAGGTTCATTAGGATCAATGACGTACCAAACTCCTCGTCCAAGATCTTCACGAATGGAGCAAGGCAATTTGTGGTGCATGAAGCGTTGCTGCAAGAATTTATCCAGTAATTAGCTCCTTAGATATTTAAGAAAAAGAAGACGGAGGGCAATTTAATACACTTATAGACAAAAAAAAATGGCAATCTCTTGGAGTCAGAGTAAAACAAAAAAACCCTGTCCGAAAACTGCAAACGATATTTCATACATCACTGCATTCTTTCGAGTTCATAAAGACGTGTCAATTTCAAAATTTGAAAAAAAAAAAAAACTGCATCACTAATTATCCGGGGGAACAACATCACGAACTTCACTGACAGAAGATTATATGGATGGTATGTTTCCATGCGCAAATAAGGCAAACCAAATTCATTAGAGTAATCGGCGGAATCTTCTTATTTCCTGTTTTCAGTAGAAATGCTGAATGCTCATGAATCCTAGCACTTCTAAATTATGATCTGTATCAGAATATTCATAGAAGATACTAAAACTTCAAGGAATTCATAACCTCCAGATAAATGAGCCTTAGTTGTCAAGGCATCTTTGGCAGTTAACGATATAATACAGCCTTCGAGTACTATTTCGAGGACAGAGTGAGAATTACCTTACAATGTTGGCTACTTCATGATAGTAATCTCCTTCATTAACACCCACAACATATGTTGGGATGTCAGCCCCTTTTGCTGGAGCTGTTATTATAACCTTCGTAGCTCCAGCTTGAATGTGCTTGCCTGCTCCAGGACCATCAACAAAAACACCAGTCCCCTGCATTCAAATAATCATCTCCTATATTAATTCGATGGTAAACAAATAGATAAACAAGCATTTTGCAGACACACCGCACACACACAGCGTCTGCATTAATACTGTAGCAAGAAATGCATGGAAGCTTACCTCAATGACTATATCGATACCCATCTCTGCCCAGGGCAACTTCAGTGGATCTCTGCTGGAGACGACCTTGATCGGCTTCCCATCGACGCTGATGGTCTCGTTGTCGACAATTTTGACATCGGCCTTGAACGTCCCCAACATCGAGTCATACTTCAACAGATGCGACGCCTGCATCCATCGCAGTTAAAGATGACTTTTCTTAAACGAGCAACCAGTAAGCTCATGTGCTTAGCGTCTAAACAGGTTTTCCAGTATCAACTTTTATGCTAAAATCCTGTGTCCAGCCCGGTTTGACCTCATTCAAACAGGGTACATGTTTCCTATTACCACATTGGCAGGCTTTTAATTCGGAAATCCTTGACGATTTTACAGAAGGTCGGACCAAACATAGCGCATGTCATTATATGCTCAAAAGGGGCAGAGTACCCTGCGATCTGTATCATTGTGAGAAAAAGCAGAAAGGTACCTTTTTCCTTTGCTTTCTTTAAAAAAATATTTTTGAGAACAGGACAAGGGGCTGGAGGGACTCTAGATTTAGATCGTAGCACCTCAGATCCATAGGTCATCGGATCCAAACTAAACATGACTTGGAAAAACAGAGACTATCGTTTGCAATATTTTGGTTTTGTTCAACGAGTTCTTCAAGAAAAAGCCAGTTATTTTTCTTTACCTTTCGAACATAGTATGAGAAAAAATACTGAAAAATCAGTACAAGGAAAGAAAGCACGAATGGTAGGTAATTCAGATGAAGAGTTTAATCGGCAACTTACGTTCTTGACGCCACCACTGTCGTTGACGACCACAACGTCGAGTGGGGAATCCTTCCGGCCGTGCCAGCACCGGAGGAAGTTCCGACCGATGCGTCCGAAGCCATTGATGGCCACCTTGAGTTTCGCCACTGTCTGCCCTTTGTTGACAGTTGACCCTGCAACCTGCAGTCGTAGCCATTCAAAGAAGAATCTTATGAGAAACTGTCGGTTGTGCTAAGCAAATAGACAAGTATCTCTGTTTCTTTTTCAGGAAAGAAGGCAAAAAGAAAAAGAAGTGGGTGTGTCAGTTTAAAGCTTAAATATATCTTTGAACAATTTGTATTCTTCGTGGACGTTCACATTCTGATAAAAATATAGAAAGAATGATATACTCCAAAATCCTTGGAAACTTTAGGCGCCGCCGTTTAATTTTTTAAACTATGGTCAGTAAATCAACAGTTTGAAGACCTTGGCGTTCAGGCAGAAGCGAATTCAGCAACATCAAGCTCTTAATTTTTTCAGGAAAGTGAATTGAACTCACAGTTCTGTCTCATACTTGTAGCACGCTTGATCACAACTCATCTATAACCAAAAGAGGGAGAATTGCAAACTCATTACCTTCGGTGCGAGCTGAGCAGCCAAGACATCGAAGAATGTCGACTCTCGAGCATGGCTAGCATAGGTAATGCAGGAGCTCGATCTCAATCCGGCAAAATCGGCCACATCCAGCCTCTGTTTCAAAAAGAAAATGGCGATTAATCACGGTGATGATCAGTTTGAACAAGCAGCATGAACGCAGAAGAACAAGAATGGGACCGAAAGCAAATTAAGAGTTAGTAAGGGAAGAGCACGGTGAGACCTTAGAGAAGGAAGGGAGGCTGTGGATGTTGGGGTGCGTGGCCTTGCTGCTGCATAGCCTGGTGTTGTTGGCGGGGATCCTGGAGGAAGCAAGAGCTGCATGAGTAGCCATGGCTGCAAGCTAGACTGCTAGAGTGATGGGTGACCACAAAATGGCATATATCATAACTGGGATCCATGCTTCTTGAGAGGTAAGGACGCGAAGATGAGTGTTTGTGGTGAGAGGAGGGGAGATAGCAGATAAGATGTGAGTTGATGTCTACACCACACATTTCTCTCACTAGATTTTCTTCTCTTCTTTTTCACGCCCCAAGAACTTTTCATCCGCTAGATTGCCCTTCTGCTAGCAGCTGATCATATTGATCTTTTGGCCTGTGGAGCCAAGTCTCCAGAATCAGTGGGTGGGATTCTGTGGTTGCTTGGATGCATTCACCGCCTGCCCAGAAAAAATGGAATAAAAATTTGCGAATTTATTCAAGCTATTGAGGCATGGATACATGCCAAGATACTGTGTGAGTTCATCAAGAGTTCCCAATTTCTTTATCTCCAGATAGGACTCTAATGTTACGTCATTTTTTTAGTTTCCATGTATTTGACACCCTTTAGCGTTCTCTGATATTTATTGTATCTCGTATCTGTCCTTGATCAATCCAAGTGTGCGAACTCAATTTCATCAAACTTATATGACTCAAAAAGAATATGAAAATCTAACGCATAGATTGGATTTTTTCAATTGACAAAATTAAGATTGTCAATAAAAAAATGATTGTATAAAATTCAATTTGTATATCAGTTTATGAGAATTTTCTAATACTATAGATTTGAAAATATGATGTTCATTTACATGGTTTAATTCATAAATCAACTTTTTTGGAAAAGTCACACAATGCCTTGGGCATTATAAATACCGTTACATACGTAATACACACAGCCGCGCGGCACTATAAAAGTACTTGCTAGAATTCTTATGTAAAACCTTTTTGTTTTATTTTTTGCTAAAGTTGTCACACATGACACGTGTTCGGTTCATTGGTTTTCTAAGAATCAATACTTGGTTGCTTAATAAAAACCACCTATAATTTCCTAAAATACTCTAGCCTGATGAAAAAGTTGAACTTTTTTTCTGTTTTACCAAACGCTGTCATCGAGTTTAATGTCAAACAGATATTTTTTATTTTCTGTTTTTTATTTGTTGCGAATCTACTTATTTTTCATGTTTGTGTTATTAGTTTCTCACTTATTTTATTTTTTTCTCTTAGTTTTTTTTTAATTTGAAAAAATTACAGTATTTTCTCTCTTTTTTTCAAATTCGTCATATTATATCCAAGAAAATATTTGCCTTTAAATTCCGAGACATTATTTGTGACTATTCAATAAACTAATATGATGCATGGCGGTGTGCTAAAAATATTTAGCAATTGCACAAATTTTTTGTTGCTATATTTTCAATTTTGTAATATCGGCTGTCACACTCTCTGTTGGGACGATTCTTGGCTCATGTACGTGGCATCGATGGTTAACTCAGACCTTATTCAGCTTTTATTCTTTCTAAAATCACAGGCTCGTAATTGTATTCGATATATTAGCAAAAAAAGTGCTTTCAAATACTCGACAAACCACTATCCTAATTTTATTTCATACTTGCTATTAGATATGTAAATGTCGAGAAAACTCTGTTAATTAATACACAACGTTACTTCGAATTCCCATGTTCCATCAAACTACTTAAAACAAGTTGAACATGGATCTCATTAAGAAATTGGATCAGGTCGGGATGTATGAATTGACATCTGATAAGATTCGGATTTTGGTTTGATTTTAAAACAAATATGCGATTCGACCAAGACACCGACTCAGTTTCAAAGAAATATTCCATATATCCATACATTTTGAAAGACGGTTCTTGACATATCAAAATGCAGTTTGAATCAGTTGTGTATTTGAAAGTCCGATTTAAATTGAAATGTGAACATAAAAGCAGGATTCAGATTGCGAATTAAAAAAATCAAACTGGTATGTAGTATTAGTTTCTTTTTTTTTTTCAGATTTATATTCAATTTCCAATATGTAAATATCCAATAAGTATGATGTCGCAAAGGGAACATCGATCCAATCAATCAACATCCCTAATGCGACCGCACACGGTTGTGGTTGCAGCCTATGCGATTGTGCATGTTTCCAGGACTGAAGTTAAAGTTATATGTGAGAATGACCTGCTGAGTAATTTAAAACAAAGACATGATAATAGATTTAGACTTGAATTATGGTTTTATGGACCCAAATCCATGTTTGACAAACTTAAGATAGATGTGGTGATTAATGCATTCGATTTGAAGCTTTGTCAATTTCGAAAGTTATTTGGACATATCTGGTAGGTGAAGATTACATACTAAATTAATTTGATTCCATTTTCAACAATGAATCCGACCAAGCCATTTTTACATCAGGGTCATTGGTCGAAGAAACCCAAATGTTTCATGGAAAGGTACTCAAATGGATCCATTTGGTTTTTGTTTTTTTTTTAATTGACTTTGTTGAGCTTGATCGAAAGGTCACTTTATAATCCGAAAGATCCCAATGGCTTGAATACGATTCAACATTTGCTTTTGGATTAGATCTACGTGGTCTGGTCAAATAAGATAAGAAATTTTATGGTTAAGTAATAAGTTATAGAAGCTAATGGATATCCGACTCTGATTAATTATTTAATCCAATTTCAGGTAAGCAGCTCAGAAGAAAGCCCCCTACCAGTCAAACTGATGATGCACAAAGCCACCCATTTGAGCTATTCCTCCTGTAGCCATCTTCTTTTAGATCGCTTGAATCAAAATTTAGTAAAGAATTTCAGCCTCTCATTGGTGCCATACCATACATCAAACTGTACCGACTTCACCTTTTTATGAAGATAGTTTATTTGGAGACAAATTGTCTGAGATAAGCATCAAAATACAAGCACACACGCGCTCTTGGTGTTTAATGTAACATCTTTGGTATGTTGGGCGAACTGAAAAGGAGGGAACAATGAGATTATATCCCTCTTCCCAAGCTGGAGGATAAAAATATCCCATTCGCTCCACCGGCAGGAGATTTAAGGTGAGACATCGGCCGGAGATCCCAAATCCCCGTTTTTAAGCAATATCATGAACGCGTGTACCATTAGCAAACGCAGGTCGTCCGCCGAATCAAGAAAACAAAAACCCTCGAAATAGAGGGAGAGGGAAATCAAGACATAAGGTTCCTTCCCTCCTCACTCTCCTCTCTCTTGGCGCCATCTCTCTGTCACGATGTTGCAGAACAAGTCTTTCGTTAAGAAGACCAAGCATGGCAGAGTAATGAAGGTATACACTCTCTACGTGTGTGTGTGTGTGTGTGCGTGAGAAAAAAACGGCACGAATGAATTTCTTTTTGTGCTCTCTATGTAAAAGGCACTCCCGTTCATACTTTGGATTTTTTGCGAGGCGGATATCGCCTCTCCCCACGGTTTTGCTTTTCACCCATGAACGATCTCTTTGTTATATTTTAGGTTGTCAGGGAGCATTACCTCAGGGATGATATCTATTGTGGAGTAACAGTTTGCAAAACCTGCGATTCTTCGGCTGCTGTCTTGAGCTCTTCAGATTCTCCCATTCTTATTGTTGACACGAATGTCATTCTTAACCAGGTATGTCCTCCTAGCTACTTCCCGAAGAACTCCTTCTCGTTCCATAGATTACTTGATTTTTATAAAGGAGGCTAAAATTAACTTGCGTACTAGTTCTTGAATTGGGTAATTTATTCAATTAGTAAATCCATTACATGAATTTTAGTGGGATTTTGTCTCTTGTTGTTTGACTGAAAGATGCCTCCAAAAGTCCTGTTGGTACGATACGTCGAATTTATCAGTCCAGTTATTCAAATTCTGACATTACATGTGCCTTTGAAGGTTTCACGTATACTAATTAGCTTAAGAGAGGGAAATTGCACCAGGCTTACTAGTTCCACGTTCGGTTTATTCAATGAAAATCGTGGGCGTCATGCATTTTGTTCTTACTATTTTCTTGATCCTTGATGCAGATCGATTTGCTGGAGAATCCGGCTATTAAGGACGTGGTATTGTTATCGGTGGTGCTAGAAGAGGTGAAGAACAAAAATATTGGGGTTTATAACAGGGTTAGGGCAATTTGCAGTAACCCTTCGAAAAACTTCTTTGTATTCTCCAATGAGCATCACAAGTATGTTTTTTCTATTTTTGGGCCTTTCGGATTTATTGATTTTCGGATGTAATTTTCTTGAATGTACTCGTACATAGTTATGGGCATTATTTTCGTCTTGATTAATGACGAAACACGTGCTTTTCCTAAACAGTTATTGCTTGATTATCTATTTATTAGCTATTTTTCTGTTCATGTGCAATAGCTTGTGCAGTATTGTTAAAAGTGAACTAATGATATGTAACAAAAGGTATCGTCTTTGTGTTATGGAGGTTCTGAGAAAGACAATGTTCATGGTGATGCCTTTCACTCCATCCTTTCAGAAACACACAAGTAAAACTAAGGGAATCGTAGTTTTCTGCATTTTAAAGATCTTTTGTATCTAAGGGTGAAATTGCAAGCAGTTTTTCCAAAAGATTCTAAAAATTTATCTTTGGGCAGACTTTGAAGTGCAGGCACATTTTTGCCCAAGGACTACAGAAAATAGATATGTCATCTACTAACCAGCGTGATTTTCTTTTGATTGAACAATCCTTGGTTAATATGGTTTTTGGGTGGCATTTACAAAAATAATTATTTCAATAATATTAACAGAATACCTTTTAGTCAGTCAGTCAGCTTTGACTGTACTTACATCCTAACCAATTTACCTCATTGACACGTAATTGAATCTCCATATGCCAGAAGAGGTTACTCTGGTGGCCTTCCATTGACATGCCTAATTGGATGACTTGGTTTCACTTCCTATATTCATAAAAGTTTAATTCGATTGAGCAAAGTGTCATATTGTTTCTTGGGTTTCCAAATAGTGAATGGAGCTTTTGGTTGATTTTACGATCTTTTGTGTTTTATCTACATCATGTCATTGCCAATTGATTCTGGTTTTGAATTGGTAAATATAAGGTGCAACATCCGTTTTCTCCTCTTTTCTTAAGTATTATTTCTTTGTTTTTCTTCCTTCAATTGTGCCTTTTTTTTTTTTGTGTT
Source organism: Nymphaea thermarum (assembly GCA_011799765.1). NCBI lineage: Eukaryota > Viridiplantae > Streptophyta > Magnoliopsida > Nymphaeales > Nymphaeaceae > Nymphaea > Nymphaea thermarum. Next base: position 103,590 of record JAANDH010000615.1, on the reverse strand, counting down.
TTGCTCATTTATTTTTTAATTATGGACAATCTAGAGACACTTATGTGAAGGCAATGACAGGGGAAAGTCCTAATGATCGAAATGATAGGGGTATGTCTCTTGTCTGCTTACTTGCTTTTCTCTTTTACTTATATGACGTGCATTGGAGCATCCATGTAACATAGATTGGCATTTGCTCATGTGTTTGTACCTGTGGCTGTTGCATGATATTTGTATTTATATAGTTATTTTCAGATATATGTTTATGTTGTTTCTATTGAATGTGGAAGGACAATTATAGTTAGGTTAATTTATGTTTGCACCTCTTTCTACCATGTGGTCATGTATGTATTTGGTGGGGTGCAGCACAACTCTTGTACTTATAGTTGATGGCTTCTGGCATGTTTTGCTCTGCTGATCGGGTGAAGTGGGAACTCATTAGTTCAAAGCCCAGAACAAGTGCCTCTTGCCAAGAGTCTGAAACTGGGTCTAGTCTCTAAGCTCTCAATGCTTTTTCCAGCCATGGACCTGCGAATATGTGTCTGTCACATGCAGGGGTTTGTTTCCTTAGCTGGACAAAGGGTTTATGTTTGGTCAATATGTAAGTTTGCATTAGTGCTGTGGTCAGTTACAAGGAAAAAAAATTCTTTCTGGTTCTGGTGTAGTTTACTTTAACGGAACAAAAACATATATAGAGACAAATAGCTAAGAACTGGTTGTAGTTGGTAGTCAGCAGGTGCTTCTGCAACAACCTCTTCCTTTTCGGAACTCACTTCTCTCTTTTATTTTGCTTATTCAGTATCTTGGTACTTTTCCTTTCCAAAAAACTCCTTTGTTTTATGCATATTTTAAGTGTTCAATGTTCATCTTCATCTTCTTTTCTAATTTCTCTTATAGTTTATTTTTTTAATCAATGTTTGTCTATTTTTTTGTAAGGAAAAAACAGAATGATCATAATTTCATATTTTTCTGTTATCCTTTCCTTGCTACACATATACATTTACGTATTAAATTTATGAACCTTGTGAGAAATTGTGAAGAAGCGTATTTGCCTATTTGGTCATTATGGTTTTCATATGGGATTGTTTACTTCCTTGGAGCTCACATCCTTTGAGTCCTCGTAGTCTAGGATGGGTCATAGTCTTAGATATTGCTGGCATAATTGTGTCTTTATAAAACTTTTGTTGGGATAAAAAAGTATTCTAATATTTTTTGAAATTAATTTGTTGGATTTATTATCTAGTGATATTGCAATATTTTCATTGCATTTCTCCTTCTACTTGGGACATTTTCCTATAAATTTTTTTGTACTTCTGTTGTTGTATATTATTAATGCCTTTTGTTATCTGAATATATCATTTTCTTGTTTATTTCAGTTATTCATTATTGTTATTGTTATTAATAATTTAATATGATAACTATATTTCTATATATTCAGTTTTTTCTGTGCTGTCGTTTCATCATTCTTTATAACTATTTTTACTTCTTTTGTTTGTAGATTGTTCATAATTTTTTAATAATCTGATTACATTGTTTTCTTATTTTGGTTATCCATTATTATTATACTTATTAATTTTAAATGATCAGGTTATTGGCTAAACCTATGGATGCATTTTCCTGTTTTGGGATTTGTCAAGTGCGTCATTTGGTTGTGAAATTGTGAACTTGGATCTTTTGCTTATGTATATAAAATGCTGATTAATTAGCTTCACGTTTGGTTATTTTTGATCTGCCCAAAGTTTTTAATGGTGTCCAGTTCCACAGTTTTTGAGTGTTATGTCATGGATTTTGTGATTCAGCAATTCGTGTGGCTACACTTTGGTACCAGAACCATCTAGGTCCGAGTTCGCGAATATTGCTTGTTACAAATGACAAAGAAAATAAGAGGAAGGCCACTGAGGAAGGAGTCATTGCAGAAACAGGTAAGTACATAGTGCTGTTTACTTGATTGGCCTCCACTACCATTGTTGTGTTATATCTGTTCCTTCTGGATATACATTCTTTGAGTACATCATATATTGTGGATCATCAATGGTAGATGTAGTTGTAATCTTCTTATTTGCTAATCTAAATAATGCGATCTGTTTCAGTGGAAGCATATATAAAGTCTCTTGAGCGGCCAGATTTGCTTGACTTGGTTGTACCTAGTACTTGCTCAGAAGATGTTGACATGGGTGAAGTTGAAGATTTGAGACCATCAAAGAAGAAAGTCATTTATCTTGAGGTTTGAGCCACTTGTTTGTTAAGTATGATGTAATTGGAAGTCTTTTCCTGTGAATGATTTCTGTTTTATTTCTAAATGTAGCACAAGCCTATGTCAGAGATCACGAAAGGGTTACACCGTGGCATTTATCATCAAGGGAAACTTCGTGTGAATCGGTATAATCCTTTTGAAGCATATGTTGGAAGTGAGAGCATTGGAGATGAAATTGTAATATGTGGCCGGACGAACATGAATAGAGCTTTTGATGGTGACATTGTTGCTGTGGAGCTCTTGCCCCAAGAACAGTGGCACGAAGGGAAATCCTCAAGTATAGTGGAAGATGGTAATAGAACATCTTTGGCTTAGCTCTTTTTCTAGAAAGGGCCAATTACATCTATATTCGTTTAAATATGTGTTAAGCTTCTTAATTGACAATGAAATTCCCAATGCTACAGAGGATGAAGAAGAAGATGTGCATTTGGTTCCTGCTAGTTCTGATGTTGCTCCCAGCAACAGGCACATAGAGCCCAGTTCTGGGGAAGTGGTGAATCCTTCTCCTTGCCATCCTTTGGGACGTGTTGTTGGAATTATAAAGCGAAATTGGCATGCGTAAGTCAACTGCTAGTTACCCGTAGTCCCCTTTTCATTCTTATAGTGTTACTCTCTGTCTCAAAATTTTCTATCTATATATATATATATATATATATAGTGTTTTAAGCCACTTCAGATTGATGGTTCCCCAAAATGGGTCAAATGTTAAAATATTTTTAAGGTTGTTGATATTGAACATGTGTCCACATATGTTTTTATGCATGCATGGTGCACACATACCTTCATACATGTGCATTTTATGTGCTTGCGTGCATACATGGGTGCATTTGAGTTTGTAACTTACTAATACATTGTTTTGTAATGCATGATTGCCGAAGTACGTAGCGGATGCATTATTTTTTAGATTATGTAATAGTGGATTATCTCATTGGGCTTAGTTGAAGTTTGCTGGACTTGTAATGTGGCAGAACATACACAAATTGTTCCATCTATTATTTACATTTTGGTTTTCGTCTCTTGAATTCAAAAACTGAACTTCCTATGTTCTTGCACTTGAATATTTTATGCTTTTGTTGAATGTTCTTAAGAGATATAAAATATTTTTGATCGAATGATATATATGGATCAGGATTTTCATTCTTAAATCTTCTTGTTAGCTTTTTAATTTCTTAGCATCTCATGGAGATTTCCATATACTGCTATATAATGACTTCCCGAACTAATCCCTGCTTGTTTCTCACTTCTCAAATCCTCGTGGAATTTGGCCACTTCTGCTTCTACTCCCGAACTGTGTTGTAACGATGGGCATACCACCACAAATTTAGAATAATCATGTTGAAATTACCATTTTTTTTCTTCTCTTTCTTATTATGAAGGTGAAAAATAAAGAAATTTTGTAAAAAGTAGGTGGTGTTCCCCGGGTCTACAAGAAAGGGGAAGTAACTGTATGTGATTTTACTTTTGTGTTTCAGAAGAGCTTCAGACTTCAACCTGTAGCTTTTCTTTTCCATACTTAATATTGTTTTGAAGCTTCTCTCCAATTCCAGCTTAGTTTATAATTTGATAAAATATTTTCTGCAGTTATTGTGGCTCCTTGGAACCAATGCCATTGCCTGCAGGTACTGGTGGTGTGGCTCATGCTTTGTTTGTTTCCAAAGATCGAAGAATTCCAAAAATTAGGATTCAAACTCGGCAGCTTGGAAATCTACTAGACAAGAGGATTATTGTTTCTGTTGATTCTTGGGATTGTTTATCTCGGTACCCAACTGGTCATTATGTACGTACTATTGGTGATATAGGAGACCGTGATACTGAAACTGAGGCAAGTTGAATCACATGCCAATATTCTCTTTCCCCCACCAACCTGTGATCTGACCATCTTTTTTTTTTGCTTTTGACTGATGGAAATAATGTGCGGTGGTTGTGCATTTGCTTTTATTAAGGTTGTGTTGATTGAGAATGATATTGATTCGAGACCATTTTCTCAACAAGTTTTGAGTTGCCTGCCACCATTGCCGTGGAATTTGTCAGATGCTGATTTGGAAAATCCAAATAGAGAAGATTTGCGGCATGTGCGAGTCTTCAGTGTTGATCCACCTGGTATATTTAAACAAGAATGCTGGCTGTCATCATCTTCAAAGTTTTAATAATCTATTGTTACGTGCTATTTCCTCTGCCATTCATTGGGTATCTTAGTGTTAAACAAGAATGCTGGCTTTTATGATCTTGAAAGTTTCAACAATCTGTTTTTGTAGGTTTTTGCCTGTATCATTCATTAGAACCTGAGCAGTGGTATAAATATTTATATGATTCTTGATGGTGCTCATTGCAGGGTGCAAGGATATTGATGATGCATTGCATTGCACAAGCCTTCCAAATGGAAATTATGAAGTGGGAGTTCGTATCCTATAGTCTGTTTATCTCTCTCTATATGCACACACACACACACACACACACACACACACACACACTTAAACACACACTAGGTTGAGCTTTGTGAGGCCAGAGGATCCATATTTTTCAGCCAACAGCTATAGCTTATCCAGTGGCCCCTCTCTCTCTCTCTATCTTCGTATCTCCTTTCCATCTAGATCTGACATTGACCTCATATCAATGTGGCAATACTTGGTTACACGAAATTGTAGTTAAAGATCGATAAGCAAAGGCAAAGGATACTTAAGCAGACTTTGATTTATCATGTTGGCTATAATGTGAAGGGTGGTCCTCTAACTAGAACTGCATTGGACATTAATCTTGCTTCCTACCTGTCCCTCACACTCTTCTTGTCCAGGCCATTATTTGGTTACAACTAATTTTCTCTGCTAAATAAAAACTAAAGCGCTGCTTATGCCTGTTTACAGCAGTAGCTATGTGTCCCCGAACCTGGGTTCTGAGCTGCACCATTATCTGCTTCTTACAAGTTGAACATGAAGTTCTGGTTTCTTTAAAAGTATGGTGCTTACATTTCATCCAAAATTTATGTTACCTCTAATGGGTGAACAACCTTTTTTCAAAAGACATAATCAAAACATGCAGATCCTTTACTGAAAATGTCTATAGATATTGCTGATGTCACAAATTTCGTTTTTCCTGGTACCCCACTTGATGAGGAGGCGTCTCAAAGGGGCACTTCTGTTTATCTTGTTGAGCGCAGAATTGATATGCTCCCAAAACCTCTTACTGAAGTTAAACTTTCTACACCAGAATCACTTAGGAAGAATCCTCTTGAATTATCTCGTTGTTTTTCTTAGTAACAGGATTTTTTTTATTATTTCAGATATATGTTCCCTTCGATCTGATGTGGAGAGGCTGGCCTTTTCGGTTATTTGGGTATTTTGTTGCATTGATCTTTTTTTGCAGCATTTGAATAATGAAATGGATCTTGTGATTAGAATTAGAAATTGCAGCGAGTGACAAAGGGTTGTGGTTAGCAGGGAGTGTGTAGTAGTTGCCTAACCTCTTCCTCTGTATGACCTCAGCCTGCTCAATTTTCTTAACGCACATTTTAATAACATTTTATTGCAGATACTTTTCACTCTCTTTCTCTCTCTTTGGTTGCCACTGTTAATCTGTCATAATTTGGTTGACAAAGATGATTCAGTAAACCATGATTATTTGCCCTCAGCCTACGGTTGTTTAACACATCTCTTTGGAGACTTGGAATAAGACTTTTTGACATGCTGCTTAATTAAGATCCACGTTTGATTTTTGTTGTACAACATTGAACTTATTAATTTATTACTTTTAACAAAAATAGTAGCTATTTGACTGTACGTGAACTAGAGATTATCATCTTTTTGTGGTATATTCTGCTCTCCTTGCTCATATTGTTGTATGTGTCATTGTATTGTGGGTGGCATCAGCTGCTTCTCTTTTTCAATTTTGTGGCAGAAAAACATTTCTCCTCTTGTGCTGATTGAGTGCCTCTTACAGATGAAATACTAATATATATATATATATATATATGCAAATTAACATTTTGAGAAATTTCAGGAAATGACACCAGAAGCTGACATTATTTCATCGAGGTATACAAAAAGTGTCATAAAATCATGTGCTGCATTGTCTTATATTGAAGCTCAAGCTCGAATGGATGATAGGTTCGTCAACAGAGTATTTATTTTTTATGTCCACATACGTGGGATTTCATAATGATTTGCTTTTGTGTTGATCATGTGTTTGTTTACTGATGAGACCATTGTAACTCAATATTTCCCTTTTTAACCACAAAATTGGTAAATGCTACAGATTTTCTAGGTGTGTATGTGATGTTGGTGTTCCTGTTGCAGGCATCATGCACCAGCAGGTTTTTGAAATACATAAGGAAATATAATTTTAAGAGAACTTGTTACCTTCTTTAGAAATTTTTATCATAAGAAATCAGTCACAACGAAGTCTGATATTTATAAAGCACGCTGATGGGTTTGACGCTTTCTCTAAAATGAAGGTTTTGGGTTTTTCCCTATATTCTGATGGTATAGTAATAGCATCTATGGTCATATGATGCATAGTTCGAGTTAGCTACTTTCGTCGTTTCTCCCCTTGTGTCAAAGCAACTTTCATTTCCCTAAGATGCTATCTTTCAGTGGTCTCTTCATTCTGACACTTGTAGCTTTCTGTCTGATCTTTTTCCTTCCTGTGATCTTTATCCTTTTTTTTTTTGCTTTTTAACTTGTAGTCGCTTGATGGATCCACTTACTGTTGACATCCGCAATTTAAATTCACTGGCGAAGGTCTGCATTTCCTTTTTGACTTTTTTTTTTTTTTGAAATTGGCCCTTGTTTGTCTGATGACTGGAGGTTATAATGTTAGTAATTTCTTGATGATTTGCTTGCAGATTATGAGGCAAAGGCGTATAGAAAGAGGAGCTTTGACACTTGCATCGGCAGAGGTTAAGTTTCAAATTGATACTGAAACTCACGATCCGCTTGACATTGGTAATGCTAAAAGGGTGTCTATTTGACTAATTATTCTCTATCTTTTTGAAATTGATTTTCATGCCTGTCTGATTTTAATCTATGTTAGGAATGTACCAAATTCGGGAGGCCAATCAAATGATTGAAGAATTTATGCTTGCTGCGAATGTGTCGGTTGCTGAGAAAATTTTAAAGCATTTTCCTCTATGCTCCTTACTGAGGTAATTTTTTTTTTGAATTTTGATCTCACATGGGAATTTTATGACCTTGTCAGCTAAATCAAACATTTCAGTCATATCCTTATACGATGCTAAGAGTTTGTATTTTGTGGCATTATCCACTATACAATATGAAATTGTGCCTGAAATCTGTGATCTCGACATGGCACTTGAATCAAAATCACCTGCAAATGTCGCGTAGGCAACCAATAGTTATGTTTTATCATCATTATCTTGATTTCTTTTTTACTGGCATTGTCATAATTGCTTCGTGCTTTATGGGTCTTCATTTTTGCTTCGGTCATCTTCTATTAACTTGATACATAAACAGCATCAATTTATCCTTTGGGTTTATCAAAACATTGGTAGCATGTTTATTGGCTCTTTGTTCCTTATCTATGCAATGCAGGCGACATCCAACGCCAACTCCAGAGATGCTTGAACCCTTGTTGAGAACAACAACTTCTATAGGTCTGAATATAGATGTGTCATCTTCAAAAGCTTTTGCTGATTCTCTTGATCATGCAGTGGTATGATGAGAACTTTGGAAGTTTTTCATTTTGTTGGATATGTTCTTCATGACATTCTTTCCTTGAATAAAATTCTCTAACATGCTAAGATATTCTTCATGACCATGTTCAAGTAATTTCTTTTTAGATCTTCTTATTTGGTTAATGGAATCTATGGCAGGGTGAAGATCCATACTTCAATAAGCTAATTCGGATCCTTGCAACAAGATGCATGACACAGGTTTCAGATCCAACCTTTTGATAGATAAATTGATACTTTACTGTTATTCTGTATGTTTGTATGTATGAGGATTTTGACTTTAGCTGATGCATGGTGGATTGAATAGGAGTAGGACTTTATTGACTCTTTTATCTTCTGTATCCAATTTAGGCAGTCTATTTCTGCAGTGGAGACCTAAACCCTTCTGAATTTCATCACTATGGTCTTGCAGCGCCACTTTATACTCATTTCACATCTCCAATACGTCGCTATGCAGGTATTCTCAGTTTCTACTACTAGCATGGCTCGTTTAATCACATTTGTAGGTGCATGTGCATACACTTGCACTTGTTCCCATAGATAGGAATGCACAGATGCATGTGCAGACATTTTTGCTCTTCTTCTTGTAGCTGTGATTCATGGGAGACATAATGAATCTTTTCTGCATATGACAGTGACAGAACCAACTCTAGATCCATAGTCCTTTATAATAAAGCTAAGTCCACATAGATGGAATAGAAAATATGGATTCTATTTCTTTCCATGTTGTGGATTGTCATCATAAATGCTTTAAAGCTGATTTTATCATATGCATTGTTCTATAGGTGATTGTGGAGCAAATGTAAGTCAAATATGTTTAGTCTTATTCTAATTAAAGCAATTATAATAGCTGCACATGAAAATTTTTGAAATGTTGGAGAATTATACTATGATGGTTTTACTTGTAATATCTCATGTGTGGGGATGACTTGAAAGTTGAAAGTTGTCAATGGTCTTATAAAAATAGCAATTTTAATGATTTTTAGAAATAGCATGTTTTAAAATAATGCTGATGTTGGTGATCATGCTTGAACCTTACTAAGGGGATGGATGGCTGTACGAGTATGTGTACATACATGAGTTTTACACGCCTATAGATTCCTGTGTGTAGTATGCAGTTTCATATAATCATATGGCATATCCTCTCTGCCAATAAATTATTATGTGTGAGACTAGATTTTAGGGTAGTCTATATTCTACAAGAGAAGAAGATAAGTAGGAAGTGAAAAATACAAACTGACATCACAGCTTCCTTTTCCTTTTTCAGATGTAATTGTCCACAGGTTACTTGCAGCAGCTCTAGGAATTGCCAAACTACCGCCAGTTTTCCAAGACAAACTCCAGCTCACCAGTATCGCTGATAGTAAGCACACTTTATCCTTCAGTTTGTGTGCATAGCTTTGTTGCTAGTGTTGTGACAACATGAGCTAATTATAAAATCTCTCTAGATTTAAATTATCGGCATCGCAATGCCCAGATGGCTGGTCGTGCATCGGTTGAGCTCCATACACTTATCTATTTCAGAAAACGGTACATGTTGCAAGGCATCTGAAGCTTATTTTCCAATTTTTTCTCTCTGCCTGCAACTCATATTTCTCTATTTTGGTTTCAGGCCCGCGGATACAGAAGCCAGAGTAATCAAGATACGTGCTAATGGCTTTATTGTGTTTGTGCCCAAGTAATCTCTCTCTCTCTCTCTCTGTGTGTGTGTGTGTGTGTGTGTGTTTGTGCATTATGGATTCTCTTTAAATATACTCTGGGGCTGGTATTTGGATGTTCTCTTGTTTTTGAGTGTCAGAAGGTAATATTAAGACGATTCTCTTGTCATGCTATTGCTGTAACTAAGTCGTTGTCCCTTATTTATTGTCTTTTATCTAGATGCTATCATTTATCTATTACCGAGAAAATGTTCCAGTGCAGTTGTTGAACCTGGGCTTCAAGTGTCAGACCAATCAAACCTTTGAAAACATGCAGATACAACTGGCGTTGTGTCTATGCATGCATGTGTATGTAGTCACAGGTGGAAATAGTAGGTCCAAGTTGTATCAATTACTAGTTTCCTACCGAGCATAGGGATCCACTCAATGTGGTTTATTTAGTAAAAATTAAACTTTTTTGTGATATTTGATCTCAAATTTTTTCAATCCATCTTTGAGTTTTTGAGTTGACATGGTTCAAAATGGACTACAAAAACAGATCAAATATTGCAAGTTTTAATGTGCAAAAAAATTGAAAATTTTTTTTGAAAGAACAAGGCTTTCCACTCAACGGTCCCATGGCTTCATCAAACACCAAAGATGCAGATATTGTAATTTTTTGGGATCGTGTCAGTTTTGCCTGAAGAATTGGTGGTATTTTCAAGAAACTGCTATACTGAAATAGTGTATACTATTGTAAAACTTGTGCTTGATTCTTGGTATCCTTCCATCCATCCAGAAATTGAGATTGTTCTCCAGAGATTTTACCCATTTCAATATTAAGAGATTACTAACAGTAGTTCTGAGAATGTGAGTGTGGAGCTGAATGACGTCTTTGCCTTCGTTTCTTCAGGTATGGTATAGAAGGTCCCGTGTACTTAACTCACAACGGACAATCAGGTGATGGCAAAAGAAGGAAGGGTGGGGAAGGATGGGTTGTGGATGAGAATCATCAGCAGGTGAAAAACATAAACTCAGGCAAGAGTTACAGAGTTTTACAGAAGGTAGACATCCACATCGAGGTTGTTGAGCCGCAACCAAACAGGCCGAAGCTGGAACTCACACTCCTGGAAAAGTAATGTTACCGGCCTTTCTATATGTAACTTTTGTATATTTACCCCAGGTCCTTTTGTTATTTTCAGCAATGTTTATTTTCTTTAGTTGTTTCCTTTGTCAAGAACCGGCAGTCTATGTGATCATAACAGCCATGGACTGGCTAAAATGTTGGAATTTAATTGTAGCAAATTCTTTTTTCGTTCTCTGGTCCACACATGATTTGTTAAGCTTGTGCATTTCGCGTCTGTGTCCATTGAAGTTTTTACCCAGTCGAGGTCCTGTCAACTCTGATGACATGAGCTGCCATTGGAAGGCCATAAAAATTGCCGCAAGATGTAGGGTTCCAATTCCAGCTGATGCCAGTAAAAGCAGACTGTGATTGGCTCTTTCATTGATCTTGGAGAAACCAACGAATTTAGACAAGAGTGGCAGCCAGTTCACCTTGGATATAGATATATCATGCATTGCCCGTAATCACACTCTATTTCGTGCAGCACAGAGGACTCTTTTTAACAGTGGGCAAGCACACTCCGATAGTTGAAATTGGTGTTTTCCTTCCTGACCTTCCTCTGAAAGACTAGAATTTGTTTTTCACTGCCTGTGACGGATTTCTTTAATGTTTTTTTCATGCAATGGTGTCAATGGTGGTCGTCTGCACGTCTGCTAGTCTCGTTAGAATACGCAGGGGCCAAGGAGCTTACGTTGTCTTCTCAGTTCTAACTGTATTGCAGAGTGGGTACGGGTTACAAATTGATGGCCGACTAGGAATGAAACACTATAAAAAGGTAATCTTGTTATCCCTTTGTGTGCATTTTCAGGCGATTGCTTTTGTCGTAATGTACTTCATGGAGAGTGCTGCAGTTCGTACCAGCAACTGCGACTAGGGCTGGGTGACAGGCCCAGCTGCTAGTGCTTCAGCTCGGCTTGACTACTGAAAACAATTTTAAAACTGCGAAGTGGGTTCAGCGACTTGCGTAGGCGCTCAACTTGTCGTAATCTTCTACCTTTTTTGGCTTTTTGGCTGAGATCAGGTGGTGGCATGTAGAAGCTCACCAAGTCCCGTCGCCGATATAAAACAAGCCCTTCAAAGTTCGTCTTGCAAACGAAAAGAAGTTCAATTTTTATTTCGAGCACTTTCGTAAGTTTAGGGTTTAGTACCGTTAATCTTGAAAGAGCATAATTTTCATTGAAAGTTACCTTTGAGCTCAATTAATTAGATCATTTTTGAGATTTTGTGTTTATTTTCTTTCCTGTTTTTAAATGACGGGAATCCTTGGTGAGCCCTGACAATCATGCGTTACAAAGACAGCACTTGGCAAAGTTTAGGCTGCTGAATGGCGGGGCGGAGATTCGATCCTGGGCTTAGTTGTAAAGGAAGTGAATCTTCAACAGGTCGGTCGATCTCGATCCGGCTCATCTATTAGCTCCATTCGCCGGCATTTTCACATGCTTAGCGGTGCCTATTACTAATTACATCTTCTCGATGTACTGGGCAAACTCTTCTTATTGGCTAATTTGAAAAATCTTTGTCCACCGATTGTTGTGCATCCCCACAATCTGAGACGAGAATGGCAGTCTATTTACACTTCATCTTAGTGCTGTGATTCTTATATAACTCATTTCGTACCCATTACATTTTGCATGAAAGAAGCCTTGGGCTAGGCAAAACAAGAAAGAATAAATTACAAACTCGCAATTACCAGAAGCATGCAATAAAGAATAAATTACAAACTCGCAATTACCGGAACCATGCAATACATCACATGTGGACGTAAAAAATGGGATCGTTTATGAGAGCATCCACATGTAGACGGTTGACCAAAAAGTCAATGCAACGGCTGCAACCAAGTATGTAAACAAGAAGATGATCGAGGATTCCTGCTTACCCACATTGAAGAGTTCCGCCATAGTACCTATATTCCCACCAAGCAGCATAATAAGCACCAGAAATTGTGGATCAGTGATATCTCGTTAAAAGATGGTCAGTTTTCGTTCACTAGGATAGTGGCTTTGATGGTAGAGAAGCTGGTCGTCGGTTCGAAACTCACTGTGGACCCTCGAGGAACCGATAAGGTCCCTCCTGTTCTTGGGCTTTTGCTTCAAAGGTTTACGATGTACAAGGAGACCGTAAGTATGGTTTTAAATCGATTGGAACGGATCTCTCACTCTGGGATATCTGACGACGGGTTGCCAAGAGAGAAAGCACATTTCTTGCTTTTTCATGCAAAAGAGTTGAGCTCATAATCGCATACTAACAGAGTTTGAAGTTTATAATGTGTTGGAGGCAGTTAGGCCTACGGTGTTATGATCTAATAACAATTGATGGCTTCATGCAAACAAAGATGAAATTAATTATAGTTCGAGTATTTATCTCTATCGTAATTATGGAAAAGCAAAAGAAAAGAGGAAAAGAATCAGTGTATGGACATACCTACAGCCATGGCTGGAGGGAGAGTGAATTGCACCATTAGCACATAACGGTACAAAGGGTCTGGTGGTAGCAAGCCCAAACTATTTGCAAGTCTCACCACAAGAATGCCGGTTGCCGGAAGAATCACATACCGCACGCAGAGGATTGCAATCATCATCGAAATTTTTAGTTTCCCCAACCGCAAGCCTGTTTCATCCATAAGAACTGGTCTTAGGATTCCTGATCATCCAAATGTGAAAATTTCGGGAGACCATCTCCTCCTACAAGTCTCCACTGTTTGCCATATGATTGGTGCTTGTGAAGCCAACAGGCAAGTTTCAATTCGAAAACGATTATGAACAGTTAACAGATGGTTTTGTAATATATCGACATTTCAAGGAATCAAACCATTTACATCCTTAAATATGAAACAAACATGCAAATGCACAAAAGAAATAGGAAATTTTGTTGGGTACCTTTGGTAAGGTTCCCTCCTAGTATAAGCGTAATGCAAGGTATTGTGGCGTTCCTGCAAAGCAATAGAATGACGTGTTGGTGGTAAGCGCATTGAAGTGATAAGAAAGGAAACGAAAAATGTCAATTGTGACAAATCCTCAACCTTTAATACGAGACATCTGTGGTTCAGATGTCAGTAGGAAATGTAAAGTTTTTTAAAGGCAATTTTGTTCTTTTCTAACAGTGCCTAAACTTTTTTTATGTATAGCCGCTAAAAAAACTTACTTACCCCAACAAGGAAACAGATTGTTCAATGACTCGAAGAGGAGCAGCGCTGCCGATTATTAGAGATTTCAGACCTGGAATTGCACCAAAGACCAGGCCGACGATCTGCAAATGTGAACATTTGCCATCTCAATTTAATACCTCACCACACCAGACGATGGGAACCACAAGAACAGCAATTACAATATCAACGACAATGCGAGCAAGAGAAAATCATTGAACAACCATAATATAAGAAATCATGATCTTCGAAAACATGAACTACCTATCAATGAGAACCGGCGGAGAAACCAGAAATTTAATATAGAGGGGAATTAAACTTCTAATGGAAATTGGAAAAAATAAAACGCAAGCGACTGATTCAAAGTAAATGCAAAAAAATAAGCATTATTTCCTTGGCATGTCACTATGACAGGAATAAAATAAGAATTTTGTACTATAGTATCAAGTATCATATTTTTTGTAGGATGACAGAAATCAGTGATATTTGTCATCTTCGCATTCTCAGTATCATGTTATAGTTCTTAAGTTTTTATGTACCAAATGTTGAGGATCGGCACTGTCTACCTCGGAATTCATTGGGAAGTGCTTGTACATTGAGAATATCTTACTTTGAGCTTAAAAATTCAAAGATCGGTATCAGTTCACATAGTGTTTTTTGAAAAAGCACGACTTGAAATTATTACATTTCCTCACAGGGTTAATGGACAAAAAAGAGCGTGTTTTTCATGTACTGTTCAAAACTTCTCCCTGCTTCGTGCAGTTTGTGTTTGGTGCTGTCTCCAAGAAAAGCTAAAACAAAATACCGGAATATTGACATACATAAATATTATCCAAGAACGTGCTTTATGAATCTGTGATCCTCCCTTCATAGAACACCACTGGCCAATCTTTAAGATTTCTATTTTTAATTAATTTGGTGAAGGACTAAAGAGAAAGATAAGCAGGATGTAATAGAAAGAGATACCGCGGCAATTGTTGGTGGGGCAAATAACTCTTCAAGAATGCGGTGGAGCAGTCCCTTGATGTTCTCCCACGTATTCCCCTTCTTGTTGCTGTTCGGCTTCCCATCTAAAGCAGGTTCCGGACTCTGCTGCAGCAAGAAGTTAGGAAACAATATTAAAGAAGCAAAGACTAGCAGTTCCTCCAACCAAAAGCACGCAGGAATCTGCAAGTTTCGAGTTTTTATCCTAAAGATAGAATACAAATAAATTAGTATCAATTCATGTATATTTATCAGACTTTAGTTTCTTCTTCATATGCCGGCTACTGTAGTCTAAAGTTTACAATAAGGAATTGAAACTTTATGTCTTACATCACGGAAAAGCAATGTTTTCTGTATAGATTTGGTAGAAAAGTAAACTGTAGGAGAAGAAGCTTACAGCTTGATCTGCAGCAGCTTCGGCAGATTTCGATAGTGGCAGTGATAGAGCAGCAGCATAGGACTCTGACGATGGTACATGTTCACTGCTGGAATCATCCACTGCCTTGAGAAGGTGTGTCTCTGCTCCAGCTTCCAAATCCGCATTTGCAATCTTTATGGAGGGCTTCTGTGACCCAATTTCTGCATGATACACCTCACCTGCAGAGCGCATGACATGGTAGGTGTGTGTCCAGATGTAGAAGGCACCCAACTGAACATTCAAGAAGAAAAATTCGACCGTCATGAAAACAATAGAACTTGGTGGATATATGTCTTTTTAAATGAAAAAATGACTCAAAAATCAAGTTGATCGAATCATCAACACATTCGATTTGAAGGGCAACTGTTAATAGTTCCCAGATGGCAACAGCTTCTTCAGAGGTTTCCGAAGATAAGTCTACAAAAGGAGCAAGTTACAGGCACCATTAGCCCTGTCCCACATGTATATATATATATATATATATACACACACACACACACACACACACACACACACACACACGTAACAGAGGTGCATTGTCTCATTTCCTGTTCTAATCTGTAGAACCTCATGCCTCCCCTTTTTTACTACAAAAAATGTGAAGGCCTTCTTTTGTAATCATAATTCAGTAAGAAAGTTGGAGTACGATCGGGGAGACTCAAAGAGATGCATGATGAAGGTGAAAATGGCTTGAGAAATCGCAGAAGACTTACCGCCATGGAAAAAGATGAATAAGCGAGTCCAATCTTAGTGCACGCACCCGAATTGCCAAAGGGCGTTCCCTTCTCATCACATATTGCAGGGATGATTATTATCATTAAATTGCCCAAGTTTCCTGTCGAAAGAATAACGCCAAACTGATTGACCATCATACTTCGGAAGCAAAAGTATTTAACGAATGATGTTCATATAATCATGAACAGAGCCCCATTGTGGTTTGGCAGGGTGTCTGATCATGTTTACTCCTATTACATTAGAATGAGCAGAATCAGCCTGAATCGGTTAATTCAGTCAGATTCGGTATTTGACTTTCAAAATTACCAAGATTTTAACATAGAAGGCCTTCAAGAAGACTGGTAGGCAACGATATATCCTGTTTCTTTCTATCTTTTCTGTAAAATGATTGATCAATACTGCCATTGACAACAAGCAACTCACTGCTTCATTAAACGTCAATTATATGAGCGTAGGTATGGCACCATCTCTCCACGCGACTGATTAAGTGAAAAAAGAAGCGGAATTGAAGGAGTAATTTTTCACCTGCAGAGCAACAGGCGATGACTAATCCTTTCAAGAAAGGCTCAGGCTTCAGTAACTTAACAGCCACCCACCCAAGGAACCCTCCAATTAGGTAGGTCAACAAGATGTTGACGGGCATGAACCACCTACATAGATATACACGCAATGCACAAAAGCAAAATGATCATCATGAACTGGCTAGAAGATTTGAGAATCAAGACATGGAAAAAGCAGAGAGCAGCAAAAGCTTACCAAGAAATGATATCTTCTAGTGTGACTGACTGGACCAAACTTGCAAAGACTAAGCAAGGGGTGAAGACCACAAACACAATCTGCATGCCACATCCAACACTGCGTCAACGTCATTAATGAACCCCACCACTGTACATGATGCACTCAGAATTGGTCGTTGCCAAGACAAGACCAGAACCAGTTTGAGGCAACTCAGCCCAGCAAGCCGATACACTAATCTTAACCAGGCTCGCCCTGTCAATGGCTTGTATATAGACGGAACCATAGGCTCGCCAGTGAATGAAGAAGGGGAGACAGAAAGGGAAAGAAGGTACCTTGTTCAAGTGTTTTGTGGCGTCGTCCTTGAGCACATTGCAGTAAGGAGTAGCCAAGAAGGCACCCAACCCGCTGACGATCAGAACTTGGAGAACCGGAACGCTGGACGCCTCGAACAGAGTCCAAAACCCCATCCTTGCCCAGATTAATTAATGCACCACTCCTTGTTCTTGTTGTTCACTTGTACAGGAACACGTAATGTCCCTATGTTCCGCTTTTCTTTATAAGACAGCAAGAGAATCCTGAACCAGAAAACAGACGTCTCAGCGCAAGCACACGTTACGGCTTACGGACTACAAGCGCGGGAGAAGACTGAAGAGGCCATTTCCCTCTTTTGAACACCTCTATTTTAACCTTTGCCATTTTGCATCTTTCTGAAGGGCACTTTGTCTTTTAAGTCACTCAACATGTTTATATATATATATATATATATATATATATATATATATATATATATATATATATATATATATATATATATATATAT
>JAANDH010000615.1:6175-85974 GCA_011799765.1 Nymphaea thermarum | reverse complement strand
TTTGAAACTCAATAAATAAAACAAATTTTTTATTGTCTTGATCCAATCATGCAGAGCCGAAAAGCTTACATTTTGATCTTTTACACAATATTATTTTTATAGGCAGTTCTTTGAGTTTTCAAACACAAATATCTTGCAAAAACATAACTCCCAACTCAAATGAATTTTAATTATAGGTGACCCAACATAAAACAAGGAAGTGAGTCTTAAAATTGTAATGAAGCTAGAAATGGTAAATGAATATAAACTACAGATACTAAAGGATAATAATCAAGATGGGCAAGATTAACAAGTAACCATTTATGATGATACTGTACATATACACATAGAAAACATCGAAGAGGAGAAAAAATAATAAAAATAGCGAAAGAAGGGAGTAAAGAGGGAACTATTTGGCAAGGAACCTCTTCCCGGCGGCGACGGACAACTCGGTTTACCAGACAAAATGAAGTTTAATAAATAGCCAATGGTTTCTGGCTTTCTGCGGATCGCTCTTCTGAGTCTTAAAAGAAAAAGAAACAATGCCTGAGAGAGGAGAGAAGAAGAACGAAATCGGGAGAACCAAATCAAATGGAAATGGTGCAACAAGAAACAGGCCTGCGTCTACAAAATCCGATGCAAAGACGCTTCTGGTTTCCATTTTCCACCGGACTAATTCTTAGGGGCTAGCCGTAAGAAAGAAGAAAGAGAGGATCGTGGGGAGAGCGGGAGGAATAGGAGATGGGTGAGGTAGAAAAACAGATGAAGAAAGAACTCCCGACATAAATATGAGAGAGAAAAGACGTCCCTACCAGGAGCACCGCTCTGACGAGGGCAGCGCAGCATGGACGGGTATGCGCTGGGATTGCCGCAGAGGAACAAGAAGAAGAAGAGCAAGATCAAGAAGCAGACCGAGACGACGACGACGAAATTAAGCTCAGAATCGAAGCTGCCTACTTGCAGCAACAGCAAATTCTTTCTTTTTTCCCTGTCTCTCTCTGTTTTATGCTACCTGCTCCAGGGAACGCAGCGTGCGAAATTAAGAACGAAGGAAGCGGTTGGCGTCGGGAAGAAGAGGCCGGCAAATTTAGAGGGCTCTCAAGAAAGATCCCATCCCACCAGCTCATCAACCAGCATACGTCTCTGTCTCTGGTTCTCCCGAAAGAAATATATAGCTGGTGGAGTAGGAAAAACTGGGCCGACGAGGACGACTCTGAGCATCGCCCCAATTACGGGAACAACCTCATCCCCCGCCCGCTCGGACTCCTCACCCTCACCCTCCTCCTCATCATCATCCCTATCTATATCCGAATCCACGTCCACCTCCTCTTTTAAATGCATTACAATTACAATTTTGGCGATGCTCATCCCGTCTACCTGGACTCCTTATCGCTCTTCAATTACCCGTATTCATAACTCCACTCATTTAAGTAAGCTTACTGTCTCGGACGTAACTCACAAGTCTAGAGGTACAGCGAAGAGTCTTTAATTTTCCTTCAGACTTGGTAAAAAAGAAAAATCCATTGATGATACGCGTGGAAAACTTAAAATAAAACTTAGATTTACTTTCCTTCAATTCTCCTTTTTTTTTTTTTTTTTGTTAGTTGTTTCATTTTCTTTTATGTTTTGAGTTTACCTATTTGGTTGGTTGAAAGCCGAAATCTATACCATTTTCTAAAATGGTGGCTTATGTTGCATGCAAACCGAATGCGACCCGTGATTCTCGGATCTGGATCAATAAAGTACGATCTAAATGGCTGTCTGAGTTCAAGGGATCCTTTCACATGCGATGAGGAGACAAACTGTAGATGTACAGCAAGTTGGACCTGCAAACTCATTTCACTCGTACCTTCCATTTTGGCATGTGCAGGTTTCCAGCAGCGAATACTGTTCGGCACAGCCTACATGTCGGTGTGTCGAATTTACCCGATTTTGGATCCGTTCAGAGAGCCTGGTAAAGAAAATGGTATCCAATTGATGACCGGATCACCCAAGTTCTCTTTCAGTCTTGTGTCCAAATCTAAAATCTCAACCCAAAAAAAAAAAAAATCCGGTCCATCACTCCATTATACTAGTAAAACTAGGATCTCATGCTACTGGACTTAATTTTTAGGCTTTAGTTTTAAAGAATCAAATATTAAAAGCCTCAAGGATCGTAGCATAGCTGGCCGAGCATACAAACACCACCCGTTTGATTACCATTGTTGCTTCTAGGCTTTTAAAGGTAAGATCAAGTAAAAGTAAAATCTCACCCAGGTCTTAATACAATCGAGGACCCAAAAGGTAAGAAAAGTGAAAGAGCCTTAAGGTTTTCCACACAGATTTAATGATGATCGATTGTGGGTCAGACCTTATTGACAAATCTACTTTTTACATCCAATTCAAGCACCAAATGAGTCAGGTCACTTGTTGGAACAAGTCGATGCAAGATCATTATAGTCTTCTTTCTTTGTTTTCGTTAGGACAAAAACAATTGTTTTTGTTACGACAAAAACAATTGTTTTTGTATCAACCTACTTATTGCACTTGTCTTACTGTAGTAAATAGTAAAAATAAATTGGACTCCTTATCTCCAAGTTTAATTGCGCTTTCAAAACTAATCTAACGGCTGTATTTATTAGCTAAGCCCGATTGCAAGGGGCAATGACCCGACCTAGTGGTGTGTGCCCATGCGCTTCGTTGGAAATGAGGTGAGCTTGTAACAACGTGACAAGAGTCACATCTGGGTTAAGCCAGACAAGGACTGACAGAGTTAAAGCTTGGAAAGATCTAGTACAAGGGTTTTGTCGATTTTAGCTGTACTGAATTCAATTTTTGATGCGATCATGAATGTTTTTCAATGTCATTACAACACGTTCATCAAAAGGAAATAAATAACGTGTTGTTCCTTAGAATATTTAAAAAGAAATGTATTTTTGTATTATATAAACAAGTTTTTCAAAACTGATTAGAAAAATAGTTTTTTTTTTTAAATAAAAAAAAAAAAACTAGTTTTCTTAAAACAAATTCCTTAAGTGATTGCACCTACCTTCACTTTTATCATTTTTTATAGATCCATTGAAGTATAGATTATAGTATGACTAGAATCAAATCAACGAGTGTGACATTATAGTCATTTGTTGATAAATTAAATATAAGTAATTTGTCTAAGTTTGATTGCCTAAACAACTATTACTATTAAGCGAATGCTCCGGGAGCGTTTGCTTGCCTCCAATTTAAAATCTTCAAGATTTCAGAACCCTGGATTTAAGATCAAACATTCCACCTCCGACCTTAAATCCAATTTTTTTCTCAATACAAAGAAGTGAAATAAGAATCTTAATTATAGATCTTATCTGCGACTTAAGATTCTTAGTTTGATGAACTATGGACTTTATCATGCACCTTTTACCATATCAGCAAAAGTATATTCAAACACGAAGCAATCAAATGCCCCCTAAAAAAATGATAAGTCTCCGCCTCCCTTCGTTCTACCTCCACCAGGTGTCTACTTTTCAAAGTCAGTCATTAAGCGGGCCCGCTCTTGCAAACACGCTTGTCACCTAGCCCCATAGTTAAATTCATATTTTCAATTTTCTTCTTATACGTAAAACCGTTTGACTGGTTGGCTTGGATTTGCTCCTCGTCTCTATTTTCAGTTGAAAAATTAATTACGAAACAGAGCTTTGTTTGTATGTAATAGAAGTTCATAGTTATACGAGTTTTTATCAAACTCCTAGCGATATAAAATAATTTATCCTTAATATATGGGCTCGGATCAGTGTGGCATGGGCCGACTCGGATTCGTATTTTTTAAAGAGGGTTACACTTACATAGCAATGCGTACGTACCGCTCGTGTGTAATGGAAAGGGCGATCCAATTATTGGACAGGGCGGTGCCTTGCCTTGTATTAATTGAATACCAACTTTGTTGGACACTATGGAGCATTCAAGTGAAAGTTTTCCACGACCTTTTCCCATTCCAATTGCATGCTCCATCACCATCGACCTGCTTCTTTCACCGGTTCATTTAATCTTGGATTGGTCCCACAATCTCTCTCTCTTCCTTCTTCTTACGAGAGCTTTTGATGCCCAAGATAAACGGCGGTGAAGCCCCAAACTGAAAAGATCGGTGCTTAGGATCCACTATTCATGTTAGTGAGGGAGACGGAAGGAAGACCAAGAGAACAGTGGTGGAGTCAGAAAAATTGGCTGGTGGGGGCACTCATTTAAAATATTTTAGGCTGGAGTGGGCAGGACAGTGTGAGAGAGGAAGAAGGCTGGCGTTATTAGTTTTTGTTTTGTATTAATCAATTACTTTTATGACTTTATGACTTTTATTGCAAGAGGGAGGAAGAAGGCTGGCGTTATTAGTTTTTGTTTTGTATTAATCAATGGCTATTATTGCAACAAAATATTTTGGGCTCGCTTGGGCAGGTGCCCACACTTGCCCGACGCTGGCTCCGCCACTGCAAAAGAGGTATATATATATATAAAAATGATCACAAAGAGCTGAGAGGACTGATGGAAAGAAAGAGAGTTGAAGCAGGGAAGTGGGCCATGGCTATCTGATTATGCGTCATTCCTTACGCAGCCCTAAAAAGTTGGCGATGAAAAGTTTGACAAATTCTGGTGGGCTTGTGAAGAATAAGAGCTTCTTTTCAGGAGCGGAGCCAAAAAAATTTCATCAGGAACGCTGGATTATAGTTTCAAGATATTAATAGAGGCCAAAATATAATTTTTTAAAATTTTTATATATACTAAATGATTTTTTTACATATATATATATATATATATATATATATATATATATATATATATATATATATATATATATATATTGAGAGGGAGGGGCTGTGGCTTGGCTCTGACCCTGCTTGGGCCTCCCATCACTTATTGTCCTCTTAAAACCTGGTCCACAACAAGAATTCCCATTGCCAACAGCTGGTAGGTGGTTAGTTGCTGGTTTTAAGAGATCTCAAAAGCACGTGACCTTATGTTGGAGGAATATGGTTTTGGGTCTTTTAGTGAACGACAAAGTTTTTCAGAGAGACTTTCCTCAAGTAAAATTTAATAAGAAAAAGTTGAACATAAATCTAGAATAGAGTTAGGCAACGGAAAATGAAGAGTGATAGTTCATGTCACAGACAAGAATTAAAAAGGACAAAGAAACGTGAAAAAAGAAGAAAACGATTGTTGAAGCAACTGGACATATATTTCTCCCAGAACGGATGAGAACCGATCTTTGATGCGTGCCTCATACTCTTAAATTCCTCTTTAAGTTCCACGAGACCCCGCAAATCTTGAGAAGATGAGAACCGATCTTCGATGCAAACGGAACGGATGCTTTGTCACCTCAGCCGTTTCGATCATGAAAGTAATAAGCGATGAAAAGCAATATTTTCAACCAATGAATAGATCGGATGGTCACAAAATATGATCTCTGTATGAAATACGATTCTAAATGAAGTATCGTATTTCTGATGGTTAGTTTGCCAACGAGGCGCTTATGACTAAGAAACCGAAAGAAAGTTCAAGGGGTCGGCTTCTCCGAAGACTATGGGTTTGGGCCGTAACAGATGGTTTCATGGAGTAAAAGTGCTTTAATATCACCGGTATGATATGAAGTAAAAGTTTTTTTTTATCTTTTCGTCGCCCGCTTACACACGCACACAAATATAAGAGCATTACATAAACATTCTTCACCCGCACATTCCAAAAAGTAAGAGACCAACTTCACAAAAAAGTCCAAAAGGCAATCTACGAACAGGACATGAAATCATTGAATGGACAGTTTTAATTTGGTTTTGGTACAAATTAATGGGCAGAGTCTTCTAGGACAATTTATCGACTACTATGACGACATTTTTCTACGTGTTATTGCAACTGAGTCAGAACATTTATGATTTTCCAAACCCTGGAAGTTACCACGTAATGGGATCAAGAGAGCCAGTAGAAGAAGGCTAAATATATTAATTAGGGAAGAGGCCAATTCGGAAGACACGACTTCATGAGCAAAGCGACAACGAGTTTAAATTCAAGCTGTCCAAGCAAAGAACTAATTAAAATGCACACGTTTGTGGAAGTGAGTCATTGATGGGTGACAGGTTAAAAATCCGAACGGGGTCCATGGCCCCTGCCGGCCTCTCTATATATTTGGCCCCTTACACCATGTTATCCCGATATGTGTGGACGGCCAAGGGAATCCAAGATAATGCTTATATATATATATATATATATATATATATATATATATATATATATATATATATATATATATATATATATATATATATATATATATATATACACCCACGTACCCATAATTTAATTATTTTTTGGCAGATAGCTAAGTGTTCCACAACGCCCATGTGAATAACAAACTTTCATCATCTACCAATGTCTGGTATATATGATGTTGCTGCAAGAGTAATGGGGGAGATATATTAAGCCAAACCTTCCAGTGCCCACTTCCAAAGATTCTTGGTAGCCTCACCTGTTCCACCTTTCCTACCTATTCGCTGCAGGACAAGCAACTACCTAATCTGTCCAATGTGCAGGGCAGAAAAAAAAATTACGTATAATAGTTTATAAAAATTTTGATTTGGCCATTTTAAAAGTTTGAAAAATATAATTTGGCCCCGTATAAATTTTAGAAACTATAGTTCTTTCTGCCTTCGGTTCTGCCAATATGGGTCCATAATGCCCTCCTTTCTGCTGTTCACTGAATATGCTAACACGGCATACCAAACGCCAGCCTTTTAGTTTTTAAAGAAGAAAAAATTTTCCATAATGTTATCAGTGCTTAATGCCATAGTGAGAAATGACCTTTCATCTGTTTCCGCCTTTTGCGAAAGCATGATCATCATTTAAAGATTATCAAAGAGGTTGGCGCAGTGGGGGTAGCTGCATCTCTGTGGCAGCAGACAATCCCTATTCGACTCTCATGATCGTCATGCTTGCCTTCCAAGTATAGGATTAAAGATAGTGAATCAACTATCATTACAGGGATGTTATGATTCCTAAAACTAATTAATGGTACCAAAATCCAATTAATCATATCTTCCAATTAGTTTTAGGGATCCAGACGTCAAGAAAGGAATAATGGATGTCGTTAATCTGGTGATACTGGTTTGAATCCATATGAAAATTTGCTCTTTTGCATCATTGCAGTTTTTTTTATTCATTGGTTTGATAAATGCCTAGCTTTTTCATACCTGTTGCGGCATTTTATCTTATGACAAACTGACATGGTCTATGCTGTTCGTCAAGCACAGTGGGGATGGAGGAAGGCCAAGTAATGCAAGCATCTCTCTTGGAGGTTTCGTGTTGGGGGGTCACTATACTTGAGCCGTTGGCTGCATATATGCACCGCAGGTTGCTGCCTCTTCGGCTCTTTCCCTCTTAAAATCAAGGCTCAACAAATGGTGGTTGGAGCATCTGTTCTAGTGTTTGAATCTTATCTCCATGGCTGTGATGCTTAATTTTGCCGTCATTTTCTACTTCAGGTTAGCAAAGAGATGACCCAAGTTGACTGAAAGGATCTAATGGGAAAGCTGCCAAAATTTGTATATGATGAGGGGAAGGCTTTGGAGGTCATTAGTATTACTGGATACATGCTGGCATCTTCCCTTTCCTGTGATGGAAAATTGCATCATATGGTTAGCAATATTAAATCTCATCTGTCTAAAATTTTCGTGTTCTTTCTGTTCTATTCCTGTTCGTATTCAAGAATTCAACATTATTGACACTTGGAATATGAATGTTCATCTGGTTGGGTGATGTAATCGGACATCTAAAATTTGAGCATATTACTATCTGCTGTCTTTGATATGCAAGTTTTGATTATTCATCTACAGCATAAAACCGTCTAAAGTTTTTCATTTTCTTTCTGTTCCATTCCTGTTCATATTCAAGAATTCAACAGTGTTGACACTTGGAATATCAATATTAATCTGGTTGGGTGATGTACTCAGATATCCAAAATTTGGGCACATTACTGTGCTGTTTTTGATATGCAAGTTCTGATTATTCGTCTACAACATAAAACCTTCGAAAACTTTTCATTTTCTCTCACTTTTGTTCATGTTCATATTCAAGAATCCAACAGTATTGACACTTGGAATATGAATATTCATCTGGTTGGTGATGTACTCAGATATCCAAAATTTGGGCACATTACTGTGCTGTTTTTGATATGCAAGTTCTGATTATTCGTCTACAACATAAAACCATCGAAAGCTTTCATTTTCTCTCTCTTTTATTCCTGTTCATATTCAAGAATCCAACAGTATTGACACTTGGAATATGAATGTTCATCTGGTTGGGTGATGTTTTTGAAATGCAACCATTGATTATTCCCTATATTTTCTACAACCTACAACCATCTAAATTTAATTTGACAAATGATATGTCAAATTCGCTAGTAATGTCCTCTATTTCCAGTATTTCAGATAGGGAGAACGACAATGATTCTTGTGCCGCTGTTTATTTTGATGGTATTGTGTGGCGTGCAGGTTTGCTTTGAATCCAATTTGCCCTTTCCTTTTCAGTCAACTTCCTTCCCCTGTTTGCTCTTTTGCCTTCTACGTGCAGATGGGCTGTTAAATCTTCTGCATGTTATCCTTCAGCGTCAATGAGCTTGAGTTTTATGAAGCGCTTTGATAACCCTTAACAGTTATTGTAACAACCCGACCCACTCCTGGGCTCGGGCCCCCTGGTTCGGCGGATCCCAACCCGTCCCCTAGCAGTTTCGGTTTCAAACCTAAAGAGGCAAGGAACCAGGACAATCTTCTCATCAATGACCCCCTTTATAAACTCTTGAAGATTCCTCATAATCTTCAATATGGGACTAAACTTATGAGGTGTTACAATCCACCCCCTTAAGGCACACGCGTCCGTGCGTGTGGGACCCTAGGTCCGAGTGTTGAAACTGCTCTGATACCACTGTAACAACCTGACCCACTCCTGGGCTCGGGCCCCCTGGTTCGGCGGATCCCAACCCGCCCCCTAGCAGTTTCGGTTCCAAACCTAAAGAGGCAAGGAACCAGGACAATCTTTTCATCAATGACCCCCTTTATAAACCCTTGAAAATTCCTCACAATCTTCAATATACAACTAAACTTATGGGGTGTTACAGTTATAAATTAAGAATGACAGAAAGCGAGGAAGGTTTTGACAGAAAAGAACGCTCTGTTGAACTTTGCTACTGACAAGGTTTTCCCGAAGTTTCGAGCTAATGACAAGGCAAATGCTGCAGCCACAGCTTGTGATGAAATTGAAGCTGGTATGTGATCTTGAACTTTGAAAGGGAGAAAGACAATGGCTGAGCCAAAAAATTTTGGCTGGGGGGCATTAATACATGATATCTGAAAAAACATCCAAATTAAAATATATGTTATTTTAAAAATAAAGTAAATAATCATAGTTATGAACAAACTTACAATTCATCCCAACAAATAAACCATATTATTATAGTTATGAACAAAATTATAATTGACCAATGGCATAAAAAAAGTCAATTAAATAACTATAGTTATTAACAAATTTACATTTAGCATCAAAAAGTAAATCAAACGAAAGTCATCTACTAAAGCATATAAAAAAACATACATCATATTTGCAACTTCAATATACCTCAATATGTCGAATGTCTTGGAACTTCTCATGAAAGTCTTCGGCTTTGCTTTCTTTTGTTAATCAATTGCCATGTTCATTACAAAAACAAAATACATAAAAGTTAATAAGCATTTCATAGAATCTAAGGCAAGTATACGAGATAAGAATTCAAAATGCATTTCATTAAGGTTGAAGATTAAGCATGATACAAATGCATTATTGTATAAACTGAGAAACTGTGTTTTATACTTTTATGTTTACAACTTCATATATCGATGATACTTTGAACATGTTGTTCCTTAATAAAAGTCCAAGCACGCCTGTAAAACGTAGCAAAGAAAGTATTGAATAATAAAACAAGTACCTCAATATGTTTAATAACTTGGGGAACTTGTTATGAAAGTCTTCAACTTTGCTATTTTTTGTCAATCAAGTTACTATTGAGATCTCAATTGTCTTGTGCATTATAAAAACAAAACGTATAAAATTTGATAAGCATTTTATGAAATCTAAGACAAGAATAAGAGATAGGCACTTATGAGTTGTGTTGATCTATGATCTTATGATGAAAAGTATATAAAATCACATTGTTATAATCAAAGAAAAGACAACTTAACAAAAGAGCTTAGAAAGAGAGCTTCATGTCATTAGATTGTTCATGATTAATAATTATTTATATTGTAATATTTCTCAATCTAACTAGATGCTTAATTTTGAATTAGCAAGGAACAACAGGACTTGGACAGTTGCCATGTGTGTGGTAATTCCCACATTAGTAGGATTATGTTGTGCCATTTTTTTCTACTTTAGGTGGAGGCATATGAGGAAGCCAAGAGGTACCGTTCTTTTTTTTTTTTTGCTAATTTTCTTTCTGCATCAAAAATCAAATTTGGGCATAGTATAATTTAAATTGTCTGCACAATGTTAATCATTTAAAAAAAAAATAGAAGAGCTTTAATTGAGCAAGAGCACATTAAAATATGGACTGTAAAAAAATTTTCTTTAGGCAAATTAACAAGAAAAAATCAATCAAAGAGGAAATGGTATCTTTTAGGTGCTAATGTCATTCTTAATGTTAACACACAACTACTTTCTTTACACATCTCATGTAAGTGAGAAAATTAAGACTAACCATTGCAGGGTGGAGATCATGTTTAAGACCATCTAATTAATTCAACATAAACAAAATCATAAGGGGCAAACTGAAACTAAAAATCAGCAATGAGAAAGGGTAAATTGAAATATCCAAAACAGTAATTAGAAAGCATAAATTAAACATCCAATCAAACTTGTCATACAAATAAGAAGAAGAAGAGAAACTTACCGATCGAGTGAATGTCCACGGACCATCGGCCAGCCATCACCCTTTGGCCCTTGTGGCCTCATCAATGATCAGTCATCCTTTGATTTCACTGCCAAGTGCCGACAAACACCAAATTAGTAATCAAAATGGGCAAATTAAACTCCCCAAACAATGCCAAGTGCCGACAAACACCAAATTAGTAATCAAAAGGGGCAAATTAAACTCCCCAAACAGTAAGCAAAAAGTGTAAATAGAAACTCTCAAATCAAACTTATCATATGAAGAAGAAGAAGAAAAGAGAGCCGTACTAAGCGATCCACTGGCCATTGCCTTTTGGTCCTTATGAACTTGTATGTGACTTCCTCGATTTCACTGCTAACTGCCTAGTGTGCCCACAGCCAAAGCCAAAGACCTTACATCGTACAGCCACACCAACGTGTAACGACTATTAATGAAATATGATGAAATGGTTATATCAACTATCAAGATTGAAGAATAGTTTAAAGATTCTAAGCAGAGATTTAATAGGAAATGATTTAATGAACTCACAATTCAAGAAGAAGAGGAAGAAGGAGAAGAAGCACTTTGAGGCCAGTCTCCGACGAATGATAGATCAAGCGTGGCAGAGGGAAAGGATCCCATTTTCGAAACTGCCCTAGTGGCCCTTGCCCCTTTCTGATTTGGTGAATGGTGGGGCGGGAAACAAAATGTTTAGGAGTTTGGGAGTTTTAGTCTTTTAAGCTGAGCTTTACTTCGAACTCTGCAAGCTGAGCCGCTGTGTGCTGTGGGGCACCGACCCAAGTCTGGCATAGGCAACACATGCCGTTGGACTCCGGTGGAGCTCCTATGCAATGAGAGCTCTAATAGGAAAGAGCTAGCTCACAGCAAGATCATTTCTTTGAAGTTCTACTGTTGCACAAAGCCCTTCATCTTCTTGAAGACGGATGCTCTTGGCACAGCTGCTGCAACTATGTTTCATTTACATTTTTATGACGATTTAATGATGAGAACGTAGAGAGTAAATATGATGATTAATGTGGCAGTAATGCTTAAGACATTAATGCCATGAGATTGGAGATTATGTGTCAATGCGGATGGCAAGAGCACCATGATGGCATGACATGCACCCAATAACTGGCAATTCCAGCCCAAACATAAAACTGCCATTCCATACTGCAGGCTTTCTTTAGTAACCATTGTAATGAGATCGTTATAGGTGAGGACATGAACACCACTAGAAAAAGATTTCGGCCACGTTACATAATCTCGTCTTCGTTTTACGTTTTTGTTCAGGGAATGGATCCAGTACTTCCAAGCTTGTGTTGTTCCATTATGAACAGCTACTCCAGTCGGTGAAGATATGCGTGTGACGGAGAGAGGTTGGGGTGGGTGCTTCTCAAATGACTCCGATCTCGTAACCTTTAGCTTGTATCATCTGATCGTGATTAACAGTTCTAATTGTGCTCATAACAAATCGGGTGGTGAATGTTCTAGATGATCTCTTTCAGAATATGTATGGCTGATCTGCTCATGCGCAGGAATCATTTTGATCTCCATTTCATCGATTCTTATGCTGCTGAAGGAATGGGTTACCGGAGCTTGAGCCTACAATCCTCGTCTTCGAACCACCAAGTAAAAATCCGAAACTGGCTATGCACATAAAAACTTGTGCATAGAAGTATGTAATGACCAAAAATACCTTTGACTAAGTTAAACAAAAGCCCCTTTACAAGAACAAAAAGGGATGTCAAAATGTTAAAAGTCTAAAAAACATTTTTCTTTCTAAAAAATTCTTAAAATACCTCGACCCACTTTATATTTTCTTTTGGTGCATCTTTGCTGCGTGCACCACCTGGTGTGCGCAACTCAGTCTCGTAAAATGTTTGTCTTCTTCTCGTTTTTCTTCGTTGGTTTCTTTTCTTGGTGTTGTAAGTGCGAGAGAGAGGGGGGGCCTTGTTCCTAACAGGCTTCCGTTATGATAACTATAAGTTATCAAAGAAACTCATTCCTCTTCTTAGGCTCAAGTCCGCTTCATAACCGAAGAGTTTTTTTTCACAGAAAGATATCAGAGAGCTCATTCACGGGAGCAGTGGCAAAAATCAGGCTCCGGTAAGGTAGTCGATGCCTTGTGTGGCAGTCCCTCATCTTTCAGCTTGGGCATCAGACAAGCATCTCTCGTCACTGCACTGTTTGCATGATTGCATGGAGCAGGGCAGGGCAGAGCATGATGGCAATTGTTCAAACCTTATCCAGCATGCACTATCCAGTATAAATTCAAAACTGATCATTGGTCCAGCAGGTAAAAGGTATTGACCCAATTTCCGACGAACTTCAAATTCATCGTAGATATCTGTTTGCAATAGATATCAAAATCCTCTTCCGTGTTTCAGAAAACAGAAAGATGGATCTGCTTTCGCACTTTATGTATCTGAATTCAGATGCTGACCAGTCTGATCACTTAGTAAGATACGATCACAACAGATACGTCAGATCTCATCCATTTTCAGCCCCGGCTCGCATATCAGAACTAAGAACATGAAAATATTTTTTGGGTGTCTACAATTATGTAAACGCCGCGTAGGGAAAGCATCAAATAAGAAAAAACAACCGACCCGTGCTTACTGCATGAAAATCATGTTTACCTTATTATATTTCAAAATAAATGCTTGTCTGATTTGGTGGAGGCTTTTGAGAGACTTGGAGGAAAAGGAGACGGCTTTAAGAATGGGGTCTTGGCCTTTCACCCAATGATTGAGTCCAAATCTTCAGTCAGTTCCGGAATCAGTATTTTGGATATTTCCTTTTGGATCTCTCCATTTGCCTTGATGCCCATTTGTCTCTAATGCCTACTGCGACATTGGTCTAAAGTACCTTGGAAACCTCTGAGATTAACTTTCATCGGGGAGAATGTCTGCAAATATTTCGTCTGCAAGGGGAGAGACATCACTTGTTTCTTCCTTTTGGACAGAGGCGACCAATCTGGGTCAAGCTCACTGCACCCTAATTTAATCTGAGCCTCTATATCTTTAGGCTTGGTCTACACTAAGAAAAGTGTGGTTCTTATATATATATATATATATATATATATATATATAGAGAGAGAGAGAGAGAGAGAGTAGTGATATCAATGTTGAGCCCTTGATAAGTGATATCTTGCTTAAGTTGTCCAACAATACTGGTGTTTTGTAAAAAGCCAAATTTTCCATAGCAATCGGCTACCTTCGGAAGAGAGACAAGCTGAAGAAGAGAGAGGACGCGAAGATGGGTGCAGCAAGAGCAAGGGATTGGTGAGCAGGAGGATGCTGAGAGAGGACGCTGGGAAAATGAAGAGTAGTTCGGAACACAAGAACAAATTGTTCTCAGCGTTTTTGTGTCTGGTGTTTGATAATCGATGTGCCTTGTTCTCTATTGAAACACTACATTATTCCGAACCACACAGAGTTCCAGGTACAAACGCCCTGTATTTGAAGAACCCGGACCTTCTCAGGTCACGTACGGGTGAAATTCATGGCAAACTCACATGTTGGCACAACTGGGTGCAACAGTGAACTTACTATTCGAGGTCAGGCAATGGCCATACCGCTTGGTTCTCATTCTCTTGTCACTATATGCAATGAAAACTTCGATGCGCGATCTTTTGTCGTCAGATTCGAGGAATGCAAGCGGGGTTGGCCGAGACAGTCATTTGTAGCTACTATTCCAATTCTTCACTTCTTTTTTTCTGATCGAAGAAAAATGATTTATCCCTTGTCCTTAAGCTCATGCCAATCTGACCGTACAGATTCTTCTCCTGAAAACTCTATCACATCACAGGTTCAAAACATGGGGATGGGCGTCCAAGTTTTGTTGTGGACTCTTCGGGTGGCTTAAATCACCCTTGATAAGTTTAGAAATGTAAACGTGTGGATCTTACTCGCACCTTGCCTTTTAGGCATTACCATGTTTAGAGTTAATGATACTTTTGTACATAGTTAATTTTCTTTTGTGGGTTAAATTCTGATCTTACTAGCATTAGTCCCGACGAGCATAGCGTAGCTGGTTGAATTAGTGGGTTGATAGAAGTCCGGTCATAAGTTAGATTCACTTGGGTTTTACTTTTTTACATTGCAAACAATAGATGCACACCACTCTAGTTGATGGGTATACCATTCTTTATTCAGGTTCTTCAAACAAAGTTTAACGGCCTTTAGCCTCTTTGAAATATCTTCTCCCAATCTGGCCAGCGTCAAGGTCCATTTTTACACACAAACTATATTCACATTTTGCATTTGGATGTAAACTTGCATACCCACATTCAATTTTGAACGCAAATTAGGATTGAGATCGGTACATGGGTAAATCCGACTCGTTCAAATCCTTATATTGGTGGACAAGGCGTAAACATTCATGAAATGGAGCATACCAGTTCTCATACTGCACTTCCTCGCATCTCTAACTCGATTTTTTTCTAGCTTTTGGATAGAGAAGTTGGGGGTGCTGGCATGATCGAACATAATCTAGTTAATGCAAGCATCACTCAAAAATTTGGTTCTTACCAAATGAAGGTTTCATTTCCTTCAATTTGCTAAGATAGTTTGGTCCATAACTTCTTGTGTTCTATGGGACCAACTTAACTCGATTTACATTAGAAAACAGGCCGCAATGTTGTCGTTAGTGGGGCTACCAAAAGCAAAGTAGATTTAGGATTTGTAATATAAAGTTGGAAGCTTGAATTTTTGGTTTCCTGTCATGCCTATGATGATAGATCTTCAAATTCAAATAAAAGAGAGGACACAACATTTTTACGTAAGGCATTAAATATATGGTTAACAAATTTTTAATTAACCATAAGCCAATAACCTTGATCTAATCTAATGGAGCTACTCCATGATCAAATTCACCTAACTTTCAATGCAAAATTAATGTTTTAAAAGTAGGATCGGTGGGGGCATCGGGGACTCCACCCGGACCCCCTTCCGCCTCTGGTCATGAAATGTTAAGAACATGAATTATTATTTACAAGCAGTACAAATATATTTATAAAAAAAACAGAAGACACGGAATATTCCCCACCATCTTTTCACGATGAAGAGCACGATGAAACAAACTTCAAAATTAAAGGCCATATGCATATGCAGCCGTACATGAGAATTTGCTCTTACCAAGGCCATGATCTGTCCTTTCTCAGAAGTAGAATGTCTTCCCCGCTAATTGTACTTTTTTTCCCTGTTTGCTTCACGTGAATCGTGACCCCAAGTTCTAAGCAAAAAAGAAAAAACTGCGACAAAGTTGGCGTGCCTCAAAAAATGGGGACTCTCAACCTGGCCACCTAAAAGAAAAGTATGTCCGTTCTTGGGCAAGTGAGCGGCTCTTTTGTTGTTGCATAACAGCACACCTACCCAACCTACACCCACCCTCAGGCCCAAGATACCCATGGCCACACCTCCAATGTTCTTGAGAAATCACATTCATTTTAAGAAAACCCAATAATACTTAAGCTGGTTAAGAATGTGAGAGAGTGAGAGTGAGTTCTGTTCTTAAGGAATAAAAACTTAAGAAAAATCTCCATCTTAGTTGAGAACTATTTGAATCAAAGCGATTAAAACCCTAATGAACAAAGCAGATGACACATGAAAGAGTAGCATAGATCTAAAGTAAAAAGAGATGTTGCGGTTCCCAATGCAGAATAGAGTAGGCATATTCCCCCGTGCATGCCCTACCCACCTGTCTGTCTCACCTAGAGTCTTTGACCTTCATCACCAGAAAAGATGCCATTCAATTTATTTCTTTAATAACCTAAAGAAAACAGCCTGCCCAGTTTCTCTTTTCTCCATAACCGGTCGGCAACACCCATCATCTTTACTAGAACAGATGAAAATGGATCTTTCTACGCTTCACGTCCCATCGATTTCGTTAATTGTTCCTCTTCTTATTCATCTCATCTGTTAGCTCTGCTCTGCAGGTTTAGGAGAAGAAAGGTGAAAAAAAAAAAAAAACAGAAGAGAGAAAAACCGCTTTCATCTCGTGGGGATGCATCGAAAGCACGATCCGGCATTTAATACATATTCCTAAATGTTATATACGTTATATATTCATTCTTCTGCAACTCATGGAGAAGAGCGTTTCAAGTCTCATGTAATGTTCGTATAACTTGGTCTTCTGCAGCAGATGCTAGAGCTGAGCATCGGTATGAAACTGCTTTACGACAGTCGCTGCCTGTTAGTATTATATGAAACTTCTTGTTTTATTGAGTGACCTGTTTTAGGGCCTACATTGCAAGACTCCGACATGAATATAACTCATTGAGATTTTATTGTGATATTGATACGCCCAACTTGTCATGCCCTTGACTTTGAACATGTTCCTCACAAGCCTAACCGGTAGAGCCACGACATTAACATGTGATTGCTTATAATAAAATAAACGAAGGAAATGGTTTTCAGGATGCTACCAACTTTTTTATACGACAAAATTATATGAAATACTTTAGAGGAATTTAAGCTTACATTTTGCCTGTAATTGCAAATTATTTTCTTTATAAATTTTCGATAAATGTCACATCTTTCAAAAGAATTGTCAAATAAGAACCAAATTAGTGGTAGAAGATAATGTTAAAAATTGCATCACTTCAGCCAGGTTAGTAGGATTAGATTGCACAAAGATGTCAATGGTTCGGGCTTTGGATAAGATCCAATACCTAATCTGAACCCATATCTGGTGAAAGATCCGGACAGAGGACCTCTAATTCGTCGTTCTGATGAGGACAACAGTCAACAATGGCTTCAAACTTTCGTCTGTATCCATCTTCTTCTTTCACTACAAGTTGCCACCAAGGTGGGGTTAGTCAACCAAACCGACCAGCTCTTTGTTCAGCTTGAATGATTAATTATGAATCAAAAGTTTGAGGTTTTCAACTCTTTTTTTTTCCTTTTGAGTTAGTTGACATAATTTTTTTTTAATGTTTTAAATAGAAAAGTGGAACCATATGGCCTGCCACCAATGTGGTTCTTTTTCTTATGCAACCAAGAATTAAGTTTCAGGATTATCTCGTTTATTGATATGGGCAAAATATAACAAGAACTCGAGCTGGAATGGGTTTTTTCTTTTTAATGAGGGCGAGAAAAGTGAGCATTAGTTGTCCCAACAATGCAAATTTGCTGATTTGTATTGAAGAATTCAGTAGCATAGTGAAGAAAGAGTTTACTTTTGATTAGTTTCTTCTACTTAACTATATTCGTTTTTATAATGTAACATATATAGTTTAAAGGTGGGTTGCGTTTTTATAAAGTTTAATTCAAAATTTATTCTCGCCATGCAATGTCAAACTTTAACTCACTATCAGGGAGAAAAGATAAATGCAAAGGCGATGTTTACATGTATTTTAAATTTAACTCATTAAATTTCTAAAAAGTAAAAAATTTTATAAGTGAATTTTAAAAAGTTTAGTTTAACTCGTATAAAAATTCTGAAAATTATGGTTTAGCCCTTATTAAAATTTAAAATTTATAATTTATCCAACAAACTACGAAATCTTTTACCGTTTTCAGTCTCGCGTGAAAAATGAAGTCGTTAACAACTCTGGGAAAAGGACTCGTCTGCTTTCAGGGAAGTACACAGCGGTCACATTAGCGGCTTCCCTTCACGTGCTAAGACATGGCTTAGTCGTTGTCATTTGTCAAGAAATTTTATATTTTTTCTTACAATCTAAAAAGCCGCGTATATATTAATTTTATAATTTATAAAAATGCATATCGAGGTGTGAAGCAAGAGAACCTTGCTGCTGGCTTATTGCTTAGCACGTTCTTCTCTTGATATTTTGGAATATTATTACTATTTCCGAGAATTGTGTCATTTTCTCACAAAACAACAAGAAATCAGGAGATTCTCAAGATATCGTCCGCATTTGTGACTGCGGTTTAAATTCATTTACCAATAGATATAGTCCGAGGGAAACAGGGGGAAAGGTATCCATCTCACCTGCACCATGAAAATTTTACTTGAATCGATGCAAGTGACAAACTTTGAGGAGTGTGGTAAATAGTACATAGTTGCAGGTCTGCCAGTTCCAAGCCAGCGAGGATGATCGTTTCACTTATGAGGCTGTCAATAGATCGGACCAGGAATTCTGACATCTGATTAAGAAATTGGATGCAATTCAGATTTGAAAAACTGATAGTTGATTGAATTAAGTTTTAGTTTTAAGTAAATCTTCAACCGGATTCAAATTCGGATTTAGATAAATGTCTAACACCCATGCATTTTGAAAGTTAGTTCCTAATATATCATAATCCAGTTCAGATTCAGATGGGGATTTGGAAGCCGAATTCTGATCGGATTCCAATTGTGAACTCAAAAGTCAGATTCGGATATATTATAGACCTTTCTTTGTTCACATCTGAATACAACAGATATATATGGTAAAAAGTACATCCAATTCAAATCCAATCCATTGACAACCCTGCCTATCAAACCCACCAAACCAAAAATAAACATAAATTCTGCTCCCCAAAATCATAAGTTTGCCACTTTGTAATAACAATTCTCCAGACATTTTCTTAAGCTTTTGATGCATATACATGACCCCACTTTCTTTCACTTTGAGAAATATGCAACAGTGCTGTCATCAGTATGTGCATCAGAAACATATATATCAGGACGATTCGGCGTATATATCAGTCAATATATGTCAGCCCATACTGGCCTTTTCCCTATTTTAATACTTAAAAAACGAAGAAAAAAATTTAAATCAATTTTTTTTTAAAAAAAAAACAAATACACCAATTTTCTTCTAAATCATGTCAGCCCAAAATCGTTCAGACTTGGGGCCAATATGATAAGGTAATGACAACAACGGTAGATGGGCTGCCATCGGCTATCTACAGTGGCCAGTATGTCACAGACTTTTATCATCGACTGCCATGTTTTCGGCCGCGCCCACTAGAAGGCCAAATTCTGCAGGGCCTTCTTCCTTCTTTACAGCACTGTGTCAGGAGGAGAGGATGATTCTAAGGATTCATGAAACTGATTGGAATTGAAATTCCTTTCTTTTCTCATGTTAATAGATGAATTAGCGATTCTTCAGTTGCAGGACTTGGCCTACAGAAAGCGTTCATGAAAGCTTGAACTCATGACACGCCGCTGCCTAGATATCAATAATATTAATGCTAAGCTTTTGAGTTTCTTTCCCAGAACAAGAAGAAAAGAATGTGGGGTATCTATCAGATTCCAATTCCACAGATCTTTCAGACTATCAAACATGCCTTCGCACCTGGTTTTAGTATATCTAATGTAACCAGGAGAAATGCTTGGGAAAGATTTTCCTGTCGCTTTCTCATGCGGTTCATCGACCCCATGTTTCGCTTGGACGTACGTGTGTAAAGGTTCTTATACCAGCCCGAGATATGTTTGAAAATCTGCAGATTTACCATGTCCTGTTGTAGATGAGGCTTGTACACCTTATCTTATGTGTCAAGTCTTTTCGCTATCGTGTTCTTGTCGCAAGAATTCTTGGTTTCATATTAGTAGTCGTTGATTCGAAGGTTTTAAACCAACTCAAGTAACGAATTCTTAAAGCTAATTAGTAATATAATAATGAAACTTCCTAAAAAGTCATAAAAATATAAAATCCGTCGTCTGAGTTCTTCTGCAGTTGATCTCTTTCTCTTGTTTAAATAAAGAGGAAAATCAATGACACAAAGATTTGAAGTGACAGAAATCGATGGAGGTCGCTTCTTGATCTAAAGCTGGATGGCATCCGAACTTGTTCGAAGGAACCGTTTTTTTTTTTGCATTAGTTTCACATTGGTGGGGTTAAGTTGAGACTTTCCGATGCTGGGGTTACAGATTTTCCCATGTTCTCACTTTCATAAGAGAGATATGGGAAAGAAAGGCACTCAAAGGGCAAGGTTTTGCGCATTTTTTCCATGTAAAATGTGAGACCAACTTGAGTGGCCACTTGAGAGACCAAATTCTTTTCCATGGCATCACCAGACTACAGTCTCCAGTTGGGGAAAGGGCTCATTTTCACGAGAAAATGGACTATTTTCACACCTTAGGATGTGAAAAAGAACACCCCACAGCTGCGGATATGAAAAAACCGGGAATTTTGGTTACAAAAAAAAAAAAAAGAGCACTTTCAAAATGAGATATATGATAGCTGGAACACTTATACGAAAGCTTTCTTGTCTGAAGGAAGCACGCTATCAATGCCATGTCTTAATCAGAAATATGAGCCACATGTTATATAAATGTATAGTTGCACTTTACATTATTTTTTATGGCGGGGGTGAGTTCCAAGTACCAAGCCTTAGGGAGATAACATCATGAGAAAACTTTTCTCAAACAACTGTTTTGCAATTCCAGGAACAATCCGAAGCATCCACGAATTAAAGGACCGACTTGGTGAAATTTGGGCTTTTAATCCGGTATTTCTGTTCCTAACCTTAGTGCTAAGTCATCACTCACCGTGAAACTTCAATTCAAAGTGCTTTTCTTGTGTATTCTTGATTAAAGAGTGTGAATACATAGACGGAGGAGAATCTATGGGGACCAGTTGTTTCTATTTTAGAACTTTACTTCAATGAAAAAAGTGATTGGAAAACCATTTGAGTCGATCCGAATCTTGAGAAAAGTGATTCAATTCAAACCCTTAACAGCACCGCTATAGAGTACATACCAAAAAGAAGTTGCCTCTGTCAGAGCAGCGACATGAGCAGATCCATTGATCTAAATGCTGACAACCTTGTGCCTTTCCATCTTATTTTTATTTGTATGATAAATTCGAGTTCCTTCAATCAAAATTACAACCTAACAGTAAAATTTAAGAAACCTTGTGTTTGAAAGAAAGCTGCATCTTTCACTATAATTTCCGACTGGTGAGTTGAACCGAAGGAAAAAGTTGGTACCCTTCAGAAAATGACAAAAGATTCGAATGGTTTTCAAATGTTTGGTACTAAACGTGAGATGTAATGCAAAGAGCGTCAAGAATCAAAATCTCCGTTCTGCCGTTTATTAGTTTTTTCCATGGTGTCATCTTGGAAAAGCTTAGCGATCAATCTCATTTAGTTTAAAAGATTTCTTCGGACGTTCTCAAAATGATCTCATGTCTGATGATTTTCACGGCAAACGCTGATGCATATATTCCGACGGACATTCTCTACCTTGTTCGATTAGCGAGTCATGAGATACGCAAGCTTCGGACCAAAACGTCTTACGAGATGTTTTATCCAACCCAGTCACACACGCCTAACTGGGATCCATCGACGCGTTTAAGTATCTCTGTCCAGTGTATGAGGAGTTCTGGAACGACTCGAGCCGTGCTTCTCCCCAAAACATTTCTTTCCAAGAGAGAGAGTGAGACAAAGGCTTTGACTTGTCAGATGAGCAAGATCACGCGAAAACAGTAAAAGTATCATCGGAGGTGGTGGTGGGTGGCCTCTGGTTCACTTTTGGTTAGCAGCAAGTAGCAACGAGCCAGAGGAGAGGGAGGAGTTGGAGTTATAAAATTCCGTTGTGTCTCTTTTACACGCACTCCCTCTTTTTGCTTCTGTTATTGCCCTGCTATTGGAGTTGGAGAGGAGGAGAGAGGGGGGATCATTTATGGCAGCGGCCTGTGTGGAGGCTCCACCCCCATTTGCCCAGGTCAAATTCTTGTGCGGCATTTCCTCCTTTTTTCTTTTGTGAGTTATAAAATTCCGTTGTGTCTCTTTTACACGCACTCCCTCTTTTTGCTTCTGTTATTGCCCTGCTATTGGAGTTGGAGAGGAGGAGAGAGGGGGGATCATTTATGGCAGCGGCCTGTGTGGAGGCTCCACCCCCATTTGCCCAGGTCAAATTCTTGTGCGGCATTTCCTCCTTTTTTCTTTTGATAACTCGGCTGAGGCGGGCCTCAATTTAATGCTTCCTTCTTCTGATTTAACGAGTGGAGAAAAAAACGAGGGGGGGGGGGGGGGGGATTTCCTTGTTTCTTGGCTCAGAGGGAGAGAGAGAGAGAGCGCGCGCGCAAAAGAAGGTTTTTGGGTTGAAGTCTTTGAGGCAAAGGTTTTCTTGGGGGTTCAACTCCTACTCTCAGAGGGTTGTCTTGATAGCAGTAAAGAATCCATCTATTTAACTGTGTACTGGTGTTGTTCCTCCTTGGGTATTGGGGTATGGATGAAGTATGTTTTGTGTTCCTGAATCCCAAATGCGGTGAGGGAGTATAGGAACTGGAGAGAGTTTCTAGTGTGATGCTGTTTGGTAGCTGGTCTCTGCATTCTTGGAAATCATGGCTAGGCGTCACGGATGGCAGCTTCCGGCGCACACATTCCAGGTATCCTGCTAAGCATTTTATGTCCGTCACTTTAGGCAATCACCCACTTCATGATTTGCCTTTTCTCTTTGTTAAGGAAGATACGCGTTTGCTCTTCTTCGCTATTTTGTTTCCATCACATTTTCGTTGTTCTAAATGTCGTCATTTTTTTTCGGCTGGAATCCCATTTCGAGGATTGCCTTCGGTTCCGTTTCAATAGTTTCTGTTCTGATCCCTTACCCTTGATGCTCACTTGATCATCAAATTACCTGCTTTATATTTACCTCTTTTTTGTTCCCTGTTTTGGTTGTGTTGTTACTGCCATTTCCAATGATGGGTAAGGCTGTATTTTTCGGAAGTATACTGCTATTATTAGCAACATTGAGAAGGGAACGTCTGTTCTTTCTCTTGTTTTCTGGGGTCTGAACTATGGCCTAAATGATCTTCAAATAATCTAGGACTAAGTCAAACTAGCTTATTTGATCAGACAAATATGTGCATCTTCTCGCATCATTGCGATATGAGAAGCTCACTTTATTCTTATTCGTGTAATTTCCAAATCTACTAGAGCGCATATTGCTATTTGAAACTATACCTCCAAAAGGCTATTTCGGATGTGTCTACAACGTTTGGGTCCTTTTGGCTTTGCTGCATTTTCAATGATTTAGGGAAAAGTTGACTCTTAATCGCTCTAATTATGGATATCAAAGATGCAGATGCTGTCTCTCAAGTTGCTACACAAGTCAATAAACGGTTGGGTTTCCTGCAAGGGCCTGTTAGGCTAAAGTTCTGGAGGATAAAAGTTTACCCTAGTTGTTGTTTTGTTCTGTTTATTTTTTATTTTTTTTTCCGAAAATAAGTTCTTTTGCACTTGATGGCAAGTGAAGTTACAGTAACACAACTTCTTGAAAAAGAAAATGTCCTTGGAAATAACTCTGAGAAATAAAAAGTTCTCCCAGCAAAAATGAACCCTTCAGGTAAAAGTTTTTTCGGCAAAACCTTGGCATGTTTGATTACATGAAAGAAAGCAAAGGGACGAGTTTTTTGTAATTGTGAATCTTTCAAAATTTTGGCCTGCAAATGAGAAGTGCACGAGAATTAAAATCATTTATGCAGGGTCTGCACCTTTACCTATTCTTACCATACATAGTCAAAAGTGCACTTAGACGGCCATCTAGGCCCTGAGTGACCACGTTTTCTACTAGGCTGTAGGTACCTAAGCACTCAATTTAAAAGAATGTTTGGAAAAGGTTTTTTTTTTTTCCTCCTACTTTCTTCTTTCATAATTTTTTTCTCCTTCCTTTTTCCCTTTTTTTTCCTTCACCTCTTTCTTCCTTTTTCTGTTGTTGGCCAGTCTAGGTGCTGCCTCGTTCTTTTTAAAGGTCCACAGTCTACCCCAGCCTAGCTCTCTAATCTACATGGTCTCTACCTGTAAATAAGTGGCTGCTAGGTCATAAACCATGCTTTTTTTTTCTGTTTCTCTGTATTAATGATTGTGGAGAAATGCACAGTTTTGTTGATGATGTAGACTGAATATATGGTTCTCTATATGTGAAGTTGTAAAAAAAAAATTACAGATAAATTTGCGCTTATATACTAACATTTTCTCCTCTTTCTGTGGATTAGTTGGCATTTTAAAGAAACTTTCAATCTCAGTATCGTGGCCCTGATTTTCTTTTTTTGACTGATCCTACTGTTTGGTTGATGACTGGAAAAGCTAAAAAAATCTCGACCAGTATGTGCCCTATAAGTGGATCCAGTATCATTGTGCTAGTTCTTAAGTGGCTTTGATAGACCAGGACCTAAGTCACATTGGTACTCCATCTTAGGTAATGTATCAGTGAGCAGTTCAGGGATATTGGTACTTATATCGTACCAAGTATTTCATATTTTGGATCTGGATCTAATCCAGATCCAAACCATTCCCTTTGAAGGCTTTCTGTGTGTGTGTGTGTATATATATTATGAGGAGCTGAATAGACAGATGGTGGGAAGAATCCAAGAATCTATATGTGTGTTTTCGTGTGTATTTATGTGTCTCTGCCCTACCTTATATGCCTGTATGAGCCCCTGCATGACTTAGGCCAGCATTTGCTGTTCAACATTTCGGCAATTTTAGTGTTTACTTTATTATTTAGATGAACAGGAACCATTGTATGATGAAATTTAATAGCAGGTTGTTGCTTTAAATCCTGTTGCTATCTAGTGTATAAATAAAAGCTTTATCCTTTATGTGGTGCCACTAAAAAATTCTCTTATTCCTTTTGCAATTTTGCTGCATCATTTTCATTCCTCATTCAGTGGTTCTATTCTTGACAGGTTGTAGCTATAACAGTGTTCTTCTTGCTAGTTGTTGCATTCTATGCCTTCTTTGCACCATTTCTTGGCAAGAACATCTTTGAGTATGTGGCAATGGGAGTTTATACTCCAGTGGTAAGGAAAACTTGTTTAAATTGCTATCCACTTGACTTAATGGCTATTTCTCAGGGAGGTCCCATTTATATATGTGCAATGTCCATTTCTTATCGGTATTCCTTTTTAGTAATGTGAAATTTTCTTTTATTTTATTGAAAATGTTTTAGGCACTCGTGGTTTTTGTATTGTATGTTCGATGCACAGCTATTGACCCTGCTGATCCAGGCATCTTGATCAGCCCGGATGAACGATTAGGTGGTAAATCGTAACAAATATTTTGGT
Organism: Nymphaea thermarum; assembly: GCA_011799765.1. Classification (NCBI taxonomy): domain Eukaryota; kingdom Viridiplantae; phylum Streptophyta; class Magnoliopsida; order Nymphaeales; family Nymphaeaceae; genus Nymphaea; species Nymphaea thermarum. Next base: position 60,133 of record JAANDH010000615.1, on the reverse strand, counting down.
TCTTCTTTATTAGTATGCCCTTGAACTACTAAGGATCTGATGATGACACGTATCAATTCTTTGTGTTCTTGTGAACAATTAGGAAAAAAGCCTTCCCTGGTTGAACCAGGAGTGACTGAGCTAAATTACCCACAAAATTCTGTGAAGGAGAAACCTGGTTGTTGTTCCTGTGTTGGAGGCTTGTTCTGTGGGCTGCTGGTGAAAGAAGATTGCTGGAAGAATGAGGAGACTAACCAGCAACAGACCAATGAAGAAGAAGCTCTGTTCTGTACATTGTGCAATGCAGAGGTACATCCTGGTTCCAAGCTTTACTGCTATAAATTAGTTTCAATTTGTGAAATTTTTATAATGGATTCCCAATCTACAGGAACTGAAGCTTTATGCAATTTGTTATCATAGTCATTGGAAATTCCAAGTGCCAATTTTTACTTCCAGTAATCCTTTGTGGGTTTTGTATACCCATACTCTTTTGTGGTTCTACTAACATAAAATGTTCATTATGAAATGAGTTTCTTATAGCTTATAAAATTGGTCTTATACTATTGTGGATTGGTTTTATCAGCATTGGATATATGGTTTAAACAAAGTTACAGAGGTTGTTTACTAGTATGTTATGTAAACAGGTCACAATTGGGTTAAGTCCAGCTATTTCCTTATCAAACCAATTGGGTGGAGTGGATTTCGATGCCAGTGTCAATGGATTGGGTTCTGTTTTTATTCAAATCAAAATGCTACCTAGAATTGATGCAAATGTTAGACCAGATTTGGCCTATTTGCATCCATCTTTGGCTGTTTCTTGATGATAAATGGAATCTATGGTGTAAAGGGGTAGCACCCCAGCCCCTGCCTTCTCTTTTTCTGATTTGATGTAAAGGGAAAGTCTCCTTTTTCTATCAAACAAGTAAAAAAAGAGACACCAACCAGTAAAAGTGTTGAAGGAGCCTTGGTTTCTTCATTGGAGTGTCGGTCGCTGGACTTCATGCTTATAGATGTGTCCATGCAACACATTAGGTCTTGTTTGATGGTTCTGCTGGAGCTTTTATATGAATTAGACTTGAGTCCTTGGTTCACACTCTCAGATGGTAATTCTTTTTGGGATGGAGTACATTATGTTGATATCTATCAAGCTGAATGTTTGAGTCTATGTCACATGGGTGGGGGTACGATACGGGTAAGGGTACAGCGATACGGGTATGGACACGGCAAATTTTATATTCTCAAAAATAATAAAATGAAAAAAAAACATTAAATTAATAGTTCACTCTTATAAGAAAGTTTGTTTTATCACAAAAGTGCTGAGTATTTGAAAGGATTGTTCATGGAAATAATTGGATGCATTACAACAAAATGATAAAATGAAAAAATAACATTAAATTAATAGTTTATGTTTTGGCATGTCCGACTCGTGTCCCGTATCCGGATACGCATGTCTGCATATCGGATATGGGTACGTGGGCTAAACCCAAGTATCCGTGTGACAGAGGTTTGAGTTTATGCTCGGCCACCTCCCAGTCGCTCAAGAAATTTCGTCCAAGTCTTTCAAGCTTTTGGAGTGCTCAAATGGCAATCAGTTTACGACTTTTATAAGTTATCATGCTTGTGCATGGCTCAAGTTGATTAGTTCAATACAAGCTTAAAGTTAATCCATTATAATGATCATTTTTTAACCTCTTCTGGTGGCGTGTACTCTTATCATTAGTCTGATTGAGGTTTTTTACTTTGTTTTGCTTTTTGTTCTGCTTCAGGTAAGAAAATTTAGCAAGCATTGCAGAAGCTGCGATAAATGTGTGGATGGTTTTGATCACCACTGCCGAGTAAGAAATCGGTCCTTGTCTTCATTGAATTTCTGAAGACTTTTTTAAAACTTTATTGGAATTTATTGAAAAAGAACGAGACCTATTTTTCTTATGCAGTGGTTAAATAATTGTGTGGGGAGGAAGAACTATGTTACTTTTGTTGCCTTAATGGCCTCTAGTCTTGTTTGGGTAAGTGAGTTAGTTTTCCTAGTTCAGGGTGATGTTCCTCTTTAGCTGGCTGTAACTTGAGAATGCTCTCTCTGAGGTTATAGTGTACTAGTGAATTCCTTACTCACTGCTTGTGATTTGTGACTTGTATTTTTTTGACAGCTTGTGGTTGAGAGTGGGGTTGGTGTTGCAGTCTTTGTCCGATGCTTTGTTGACAAAAAGGAAATGGAAAATCAGATAATTGATAGGCTTGGCAATGGGTTTTCCCTGGCCCCATTTGCTGCAGTTGTGGTATGTGTTTATCTTCATGGTTCTTACTTGCCTAATTCCTTGCAAGTTTTAGTGTGCAAATTGGCGAATGTTTTGTCATGCAAATTTTGTGAATGTTTGTCAATATAATTGGTTCTCTTTTTGCAGGCTCTGTGTACGGTAGTATCTTTACTAGCTTGTATACCTCTGGGGGAGCTATTCTTTTTTCACATGATACTGATTAGAAAGGTATCTTTTGGTGGAAATTCCACTGTGACCTTTGGTTTTTTTTTTTCTCCCATTATTTCTGCACCACAAGTAACCTGCACACATAAACTTGCATTCAACAGGGTATCACCACTTATGAGTACGTGGTAGCAATGAGGGCACAAAGTGAGCCACCTGGCCCCTCTGTAGATGGAGATCCACAAAGTGTGCCAACTTCGCCAACAAGTTCAGTTGCAACTGGATTAAGTGGAGGAAGCTCGCTTGGCCTACAATATAAGGGTGCATGGTGTACACCTCCAAGAATATTTGTGGACCAGGTATGGACTTCACACATAAAATGTAAATGCTTTCCTGTTTATGTCTGTTGTACATTTCTGTTTTCCTGCATGTTTGGCTTCATTTTCCTGGCATGGGGACTTATTGGAAAGCAGGGTTGATTGGTTGGTTTGTCATTGGGAAAGTCATGAACAGATTTCCTCAGACAGTTCACTGTTTAGATTACTTCAATGTTACTTTGGGTTGGTATTCTTCACATTCACCAGAAAGATCTAGTTGGTGCGAATGGATTTATCCATAGTTTTGTGGTTTTACTTATTCGACTTAATCACTGATGATGTTCTTAATTTTCTCTGCTTGATGTGGTTATTCTTGTTTCTAGGAATTTGATTATGAATCAATTTTCTATAAATGTTTTTATTGTTTCCCAAATTTCTGCTGATTATTTCTTTCAACAACTGCTGGTGTTTATCAGTCGTCCTTGATTAGTCATACACTTGTACTGTCAGTATATATCCTTTATCTATTGTGTTTGGGAATAGGTCAATGTTTTGAAAGCTGTACTTGAAAATTGAAAGACCGTCTTTCATGCATTCAACTATGTACGTGCTATAGGGTTATGTGTTAGCTACCATTTCATTATATCCTGCTAAATTTTAGTCATTGAGAAGGAAGTTTAGAGGTTAGTGGCATTCTGATTGGTCTTGCTAGTAAGGGGCATGTTCTATGGTGCCCATAGCACATGCATAATCTGGGCATCTTGGTTTTGAATCTTGGTCATAAAACTCAGTCTGTCGGTAGACATGCATAAGATGAGTAGTTTGGTTTGGCATTATTGCTATAAAACTCATTCTGCTATTACAATGCTAGGACGAGATAGTCCCTCATCTGGGTCCTGGAAGAGTTCCCTCAACAATTGATCCAGACGCTGTTGAGTTGCCAGATAGAGGGAAAAGATTACCCAAACGTCAGGTGAGGATCAGTGCGTGGAAGTTGGCTAAATTGGATTCAAACGAGGCAATGAGGGCTGCTGCCAAAGCTAGAGCTTCATCTTCCGTGCTTAAGCCAGTTGGTTCACGTCATCACCCTGACTCAGGATACTGTTCAAGTGAAAATGCTAGTGCTGCAAGTAGTATCAGCACAGATATTGGTCTGCACAAGGATGTCAAAAACAGCCTTAGGCTGTCTAGCAAGAATTCATATCCCCCAAGCCGAGGTAGTAGGGATGATATTGAATCAGGAACTCGAAGTGTCAGCAGCTTTGGCAGCCCTGCCCACACAAACAACTCTGCTGCACTCAGTCCTCTGCCATTAGAGCTGCCTGCTGCCTCTCTGGATGCTGAGAGGTTGGCATTCACTGTTGGAAGGTTGATGTCAAACAGTGAAAATTTCAATCCAATATATCAATCATCTCCATGGTCGACTAAGACAAATGATGCCCATGAAAAAATTGTAAGCCATCGTTTTGACGACAAGCTGGTGAAGAACAGAGGCAATGTCAGAGAAAATCAAAGACCATCTGTGATCTGGGATCAATCCGCTGGCCGTTATATTTCAGTTCTGCCTTCTGGTGGAGATAGCTACCCTTTGGGAAACCGACCCACTTCATCTCAAACCATGGAACAGGAGGCATCTTCTACTAATGCAATCTTGAGCCTAGATCATTTGAAGCGCATGCCTCACAAATTTTCGAGTACAGAAGAACAGCCAAAAATGTCTTCTGGATTATCAGCACAGACACAAAACCTGGTTTGCACGGAGCAGTCTATCTTCTTTGGTGGTCCTCTGTTAACAGCTGATGTAGGGGAAAGTTCTAGGCAGCGTGGACTTATGAAGCCTGCCCCTGAAAGTGCATCAGGACCACATGTTCAGGAAGCAAGAATAGGTAGAGGACGAGGGTCTGATCAGTTTCCTGTATTCATACCGAAGGGTTCTGAGATGCCCCATTCATCCAGGATCTCTTAGTGTTTGATCTTTTGCTGATGGATGTGCATGATGGTCGATGTTGGTTGACATGTATATGTCGCTGCTGGGATGTGAGATTAACTTTTACCAATCATGATGACGCATAAATCGGCCTTCAAATGAGATGCATCTCAGCAAAATGAACTTGGCTACCCAAGTTTTGTTGTTTACGAGCCCAGCTTTTCATTTTGAGTGAAGCTCCTTGGGCATGCACAAGTGTAGAGCTGCTCAAGCATTCACAACGCACACGCAAGAGCGCTGAATGTAATATAGAAACCTTCTTTCACGATCATTGACTACTATTGACCCATCGAGCGCATTATGTACAGACTGGTTGGACAATCTTTGGGTGTCTCTCTCTCTCTGGGCTTTATGTAACTTTGAATTAGCAAACAAGTTGGTTCATGCGAGTCCTGCAACTTGGACACGAGACAGGTTCGGAGCTAAACTTAAGTTACCAATAACGTGGTTGGTAGATCCCTGTATGTCATCAAAGAATTATGCATGAACGACTGCTGTTATGTCATTACTAGTCTTAGCTTTAAGGTGCTATGTATTAACGGTGCATGAGAAGGTCCATACCTTGTTCGCATTGAACTAGGAGCAGCCATGGTATGTAAGACCGAATGTTCTTAGTTTCTCAAGTAGGTAAAATGCCTTGGCCAGCACATGTAGAATCCGTCATATAATTCAAGCACTTTTAGTTGTAAAAGCTTCCTTCCCACTGTTGTAGTTATGTAATCCCCAGTTTTAAAATTATTTCTACATGCGTTGTTACATCTATCATGAGCGCTTTTATCCGATATAATCTTCCTCGGCCTAATCCTTCTTGAAATCAAGTGTATTATTGGCGGTACTGTAGATGGTTCGGATCGAGGAGAAAATATTTGGTAGGTTTGAAGTTGTATCCGGTGCGTCTCAAAGATAAGAAGACATTCTCATCGGATTGGACCCATTTGTTACCAACTTCAGCCTCCAAAACGCCGTTCTCGGCGTGCATCCAGGCACATCCTTAGATTTACATAATGGAGCATCCAGTATACTTTGGGGCCAAATCTGGTTGAAGCAAAAGAAATTTGGTTATGAGGAGCCCTTCAACAGGGAAAATCCTGGTTGATCCAACAACCAGTCATTGGAAAAAAANAAAAAAAAAAAAAAAAAAAAAAAAAAAAAAAAAAGAAGCCTAATGTCATAACCATCATGAACATAGTACTGCTTCAAAAACAGTTTTGAATTGTATTCAGAATCAACTTTTATACGTGAAGTAATAAATGGGTTTAATCAATCATGATCTAAAAATATAAGTTTCATTTGATAAGTTGGATTTGTACCAATCAAGGATATTGCACCACAATATATAGTGGCCCAAAACCGCAAATCATATGTAAAATAAGATCAGGTCGCCCTTCATATTACGAATTACAATAATATCTTTAAGAATAGAACAACAGCCCAGTTGGTACAACAAAACGAGGTCCCCAACAGACCCAACCAAAAAAAAATATATATCTTCTTTTGTCGTCAACCGCGTAAACTGTTGTAGATCTGCTGAGTTGAAGTGTCTCTTGCAATAAACTGGTACGTCCTTCTTAAACTCAGTTCGCCAAAAAGACCATAGTTTTTAAGTAGTAAAGAGCTAAGGTGCAATTACTCCTGGACGACAATCTTTAGATCTGTAAAGAATCTAAGGGTTTTAAATGTAGAGGTAGAGACGCATAAGATCCTTTCATGTATGTATGTATGAGAGATATAATAGACTTGCATAAACAACGCTGACCTTTTTTCTTAATAAAACGAAGGAGAAATATGTATCATCTACCATTTGATATTTGCTTTCAAGTAACAGCGCAAGGATTCGATGTCAATGGATATAATGGAAAGTAATCTGTCACTGCGTATTGTGATGATTGCCAGGCTTCTTGATTGAATTTGTAATTTCCAATGGAATGCTTCGCAGCATCACATAGTCAGCCGTTTTGTTTGTAATCTTAAGAATCTTAGAGGGAGTTTGGTAACAAGAACACTGCATTTTTTGAAGCATAATATTTTATAATTTGTCCATCTACGATTACACGTTCGAATATCACCGTATTCCAAGAAATGCAGCGTTTCTATGACGAACTTCATCTTCACTTATCAACACAATGAAGTGTGTCAAGTTAAAATTCTGTGCATTTTCAATCTGAACCCTGAGACTCTACAAGTTGAGCTTTCCCATGGAGTGCTCGGGGCCAACTTCAACAATAAGGGGCACAAAGAACTTTTATTGTGCGCTGGTATCATGTATCTCCAATAAGAGAAAAACTCTTAAATGTGAACATACCATGCATCTCAAATTTTGAAAACAGAGAAGATTAATCAAGCGCCCCACAAAAGCAAGAATCCACCACCTAGCATTTCTCAGAACTCTGAGATCTGCTATTCGGGTCCTTCTCTCAGCAGCACGGACTATAAGCAGAGGTGGGGAGGGGGCGGCTCGGTCTATTTTTAATGAAAATAAATTTAGCAAATATACATATATATATAACGAAAAATAATACAAAATAATAATAAAATAAACATAAAATTTTTTATCAAGCCTGACTAGCCCGGGCTACAGACCGGCCCGATTTAAACTCAGGATCAGCCCGAAAGGCCTACTGATCTGATCTCTCATGTCATGCATTTTGCTATTCTTGACGCATTCTTCAAATTTTTAACCGTCAGTGTCTTATCAGGAGCCATGTTGGGAAAAATGAAAAAAAGTTCATGAGATATTCTGGATGTAACTTCTAACATTAAGATCTAACAAATATATAATACGGCCATTCTAAGAGAACGTATTAAAAATGTTATTATTTTCATATGTTCAACTTACTTTTTCCAAAATAATCAACACATTCTTCTCGCAGTTCTGCGTCCCCTGTTAAAAAAAAAATCAATGAAAATAGTAAGTTTTGTTTTTCTCTTATGAAAATAAGAAAAAAAAGATTGGACCTTATGGGTAGACGGCCTAATTAATCAGTGGTCATGTTGGAAAAGTAGACGTCAGTGGTTCAAAGTTTCCATTTAATCATCGATGTGGTTATATTAAAAGAAGAATGATTTCCCTGGGCTTATAATCTAATCCTTTACGACAAATCCATGAAAAATGTTGACAACTTTTTTTTAACTCCTAATGTATGCCACAACAAATTTTCATTGTTGTTTTTTGCTTTCAACTCAATATGAGATATTCTATTATCTGAACTTAGCTTAAATTTTAAGGGAGATTATTTAACAGACATACCAAACGACTTCTTTGTTTTGTGCGGCCTATTAAAACTTTTTAAATGAAAATAGTGAGTTTTTTTTTCTCTTATAAAAATAATAAAAAAATTTAAAGATTGGACCATGTGGGTGGTCGATTTTGCACCAAAACTATCCTGTTCTCACTGTGGACAGAAGACTTACATCCTCGTGCTGCATACTGAAAGCATTTGCTAGCGAAGCCAGAAATTTCAACGGAAAGGAGAACTAATTCAACATAAACAATCAAAATATATCAAAACATTCTCCACCACCGCTGACTTGAGAGTCATCTTTCTCTAACCGACCAGAGAAACCAGTCTTCTAGCAGCCATTTCAGACGCCTCTGGAATAAAACCAGCAACTATGAAAAGGAAGACAAAGCGTCTCCTTATCTGTCAACGCTAAATCTGTAACCTAACAAAAGAAGTGTGGAACTGAATGAATGAATGAATGAAGAAGTCTCGATAAGTCGAACAGAAACGAACAGAAGAAAATGCTCATCTGCCGTCAGTCCTGACAACTGGGTCTAACTTCTGTTCTGGCAGTCATTTCAATATAGGCGGTGCGTCGCTGTTGGCATGGTTACTCTGGTCGCAAGGGGTCCATTTAACCCTACCTGCCTCTCTCCTTTTATGGAGAAAAAAACAATTTTTTTTTTTTTTTTGTACAAAGAAGCGGTTTAGAACCGCATTAATTAACTATAGTACGACGTCGAGCTACACAAAACAGATCTTCTGCAATCAATCGATACAAATGATCAGGTGGATTTATAAGAATGGTCACTCTAAAAGATCCTTGAAAAGCCCATGAAACAAGAAAATCCGCACACATATTAGCTTCTTTGTAGGTATGACATAAAAAACACTCTCAATCACATTTCAGCAATTCTTGACACTGCTTCACTATCTGTGATTACTGTACTTGTAGACTGTACATGAAAATTATTTCTACACGGATTCATAATATATTCATAAGACTCCTCCTCGACGTTTCACATTTCTTTAAAACCGATGCATAGGATGCGGTTTTAGCATGTGAAAAATAAGAACATTTTAATATATTTGTCATCGTACGAAGAAAATTCTAACCGTGCAAGGGAAAAGAGAAATGGAGATTGTCGATGTAATATTATATTTATATTATATGTACTAGAGCGGTGCGGGGCCAACATTCAACATTCAATCATGCAGTCTCGATTATTTTTGTGGAAAAAAAATTTACAGGGTACCCGCATCACATTTGAAATATTTTAATCAACTGACTCTGGTTTTTGAAAAATTGCATATTCAAGAAGCACAAGCTCAATGGATCCTTCAATGGTTATTTATAAGACTCAGGGCGCATGTGAAGTTCTCTTAATTAGATCATCCTTTGTTCGCCTAACAATGAGCCTGAAATGAAGGAACCACAAGATCACTAGAGAAGAAGCATTGCATGCATTTCTTTCTTTCTTATTTTAAGGCAAAGGCTTGTCTTCGGGGACCAGCTATCTTTGTCTCGGATTTGTTTTTCCACGTAAGTTTGGGTCTGATGAGATAAGTTGACGCGCCAACCACACCTGCTGGACGGAATGTGCGACTTTCAATATTTTATCATATTTTGGTACCAGAAGAATATCATGGTTCGTCCTTTACAAATTTTTTATTCACGCATTCTTAATTCTACCGTATCTTCCACCAAACTCAATTAGTCGCTGCATTATTAGGCTTTGGGATGACCGAAATGTCCTTCGACTTGAAAAATGAGCATAAAATAACCAAATATTTTTATTTTTGAAAGAATTTAAACGAAATACCTCCTCACAAAAATCTCTGGCTGTCTGCGTTTGAAAAAGAAGGCGTCGATCGTCGTTTTTGTCATTTTTTTTTCTATTCAAACACAAAATTTTCTCTTTATATTTCTACGTCAGTTTGTGTCACGTCAATCGCTATACAGGGCTTTTTAGTCCATTTTGAACTGCTGATATATTTATATCAGGTCCCCGACTTGCACCTTTAACGTCTATATCATCCAACATACTACGCACTTAGAATGGATGAGTGCCATTGGATGATTTTTTTTTTTTTTTTTAAAGCGCTTACTTAGTTGAAGCCCTCACCTAATTAATGTAAATTTTAACTTGGAGGAGTTTGGATGATGCACTCATTTAACCTAGTTTTGTGTAGACTTATAGTTTTATAAAAGTCAAAAAATTGTAATTACTTTTAAAAACCTTTGTTTTTTTTAATTTAAGTGACGCATTCAAAACCTGATGCACTCATTTTGATGACACCTAAACATGATTTTGGAGACAAAACCAAACTGAAGTGTCATTCAATCTCCCCCTGAAAATTTAGTCTTCTGTTCGATTTATCTTACAGCCCTTTTTTTAAAATAATTAAAAAATAAAAAAGAGTGAAAACAAGAGGTTGAGACGGTACGTCTATCGGCCGACACTTTTGTCTATAGACCGTGCAACTTGATTCGTCTCTTGGCCCAATGGCGTCTGTAACTCTTATAATTAAAAAAGCTGTTCCAAACTTTCTGGTTTTGCTTAAAAAAATTAATCATTGTCATTGTCAGATGCAATGATGCGGGTGCTTGTATTTCCCTTCAGGAGGCTAAAGGACTTACAGTTTTCAATTGATTTTTTTTCCCCGCTCCGTACTAATTTAACCCTATAAAGTTTCTAGAAGACTTCCTGGATTTTCACATGAAAACTTATTGCAATTTGGCGTATATGAGGTGAGAAATTATATTCTAGAAACCTTTTTCTTAATCCCTAGCCATGCAAGTGGATGCACCACAGGTTTGAAATTAATGAATCGTCTCTTTAGTTCGTTTGGACACGTAAATGAGATTTTTTAGCTTATAAGATTTCAAATATTCAATCTATCAGTTCTTATTAAAGTTCATCGTAGAGTTGCACAAGAAATGATAGGTAGAGCTAATGCAATTTCATGTTATCATATACTTTTGAGTAAGATAAAGAGATGTACTGGAGATAAGCAAGATAAGTTGTTTGTTTATTATGTTTTCCTTTAATAATGAGGCATAGGTTAGGTCAACCACCGATTTCTGTCTGAAAGGGCCAGGAGAGGAGATTGCATTCTTGAGTATTAAAAAAATCTGAACGAAAGAGAAAACTACGTGTAAAATTCCATTGGCGGCCCAAGTGGTTGGCGGGAACTGGGGAAGGATATATCTGCATGTAATTGATAGCAGCCTCATTGTAAGGGAGCGTTTGATGACTTTGAAATAATTTTGACTCGAGAGTTATAATTCTCGAAACAAAATTCTACCTTACGATGGAATTGGAATGAAAATTAAGGTTGTAGTTTCTCTTTGTGTTTGATAGTATGGAATTTTGGTTCTAAAATTGGAAATGATGTGTTTGATAAAACAATAATTAAAATTACAGAATTATTAATCAATTGCAAGGCAGGTTTATGCAACACGATAAATGTTACGATGTTTGTTGAACTTATTCTAATATTTTAGACGAATTCGTAGAACAGTGACAAACCATTATTATAACAAAACAGCTCCTAAAAATTCAGTTAACGTCACTATCACTCGTCATATATTATCGCACTATTTATTTTTAAAATGTAATGAATGTAAGTCTATACCAATTAATATTGTATTGCTAAGGTACCCCGATTCATACGAAAATTATTTTCGCTTATAATTTAAAAAATGACTGCCCATGTCACAACCGATTTTTTTTTTTAAAAATGCTGACCTTGAGGTTATTTGGTAAATACATAATGTCTTCATGCTTTTTACGGGGCTCTACCATTTACTCTTTGGCAGTTTGTTGCATTTTTTTTAATCTTCTTGATGGATGCATGTCCATTGGAGGCAAGGACATTAAACTTTATGCCCTAAATTCTATTATCTTATTTTATGATGCCGCAGAAGTTAAGCTGCCACAAGTTGCCAAGCCATTGGAGTTTTTATAAAGACTTTGGTGTCATTAATAACTCGGAGTCAACACTTTAGTAGAAAGCAAGATTTCCTTTCCTTTCCTTTCTTTAAATTGGCCAACTGGGTGAGGCCATTTGATAAATTTAAAATACCAGAAATCTTCGTAACTGGTACTTACTAAAATGTTCTATCGAGGGCGAGAAGTATTTCCAAAGAAGTATAGTATAAAACTCGTCGTCAGAAATCAATTGTGCAAACCCAATTGCGAAAAGAGTAGCACTCAGAAAATTGATAAAACTTTGAGGGTCTACATCAAATTCTTGAAGGGTTAAAAAGAACTCTGTCGCATCATCAGAACAGATTTATTAATGCCAATGTCGTCAGGTCAATGGTCATCAGAAATGCACGCTTCGTCAGTATAGATTTTACGATTCATAACAATTTCAAAATATACGATTCTTCCACATGGCGCGCCGTATCTATCGATATGTTTCGGTTCCGTCTCAACCCGGATTAAGTTTTTCCAGCCCCCATAATATATGCTTTGACTGTCTTACCATTGGCTCTGGTCCACGTCCGGCCTGATCAGTCCGAGTCGCGGGCCCTATCTTCAATAGCGACCCGGTGCGGTCAAGGCCCAATTCTAGGTCCGGTCATTGACCTTGCAGCGGAAACTCGTGGGCCCTATCTTCAATAGCGACCCGGTGCGGTCAAGGCCCAATTCTAAGTCCGATCATTGACCTTGCAGCGGAAACTAAACCTGATTCCATCCAAAAACATGTATCCTTATCAAACTACATCTCATAATATCATCAAGTCGTCCTGTCAATTTTTTTTTCTCTTTTCACTCGTAAAACGTTTATAATGTTAAGGTTCTTAATTATTTTCTCATATGCATATATATATATATATATATATTATGTTTAATTAATATAATATTATTTTAAGTGGACTCGCATTAGATTCAAGATCCTGTTATTATTCCACTGATTCGTTCGGTCACGAGGATATCGTTTTAGCAACCGCATTAAACCTTGTGATTTTTCGTGGTCCTCCTGCATTAAAAGGTGTATTTTCATTTCAGTGCTTCTGATATTACATTACCTCATAAGAGGCTTGGAAAAAGTCTGGAGAAAAGTACTTATAACTAGAAGAGGATGAAAGCTTTGTTTTGTGATCACGGCCGAGCGGCAGGTCCCAGAATGGAAATTTGCTTTTCGAAGAAAGACCAGTGGCGCAAGGTTGATACTATTGGCGTCTTCCTTCAGGTTGTCAGATTCGGATGGCCATCACTGTCCCTGGTTCTTGGTCACAGACGTCGAAGCCCTGGGCGATGATGCGCTTCCACACCTCGACCTTCTCCGAGTCGAAGTCGCTGTCGAGGAGGGCCGATGTGCTCACGTCCTTCGGGCCGTCGTAGAGGTGAGCGTCTGTTCCGACCCTGAACACCACAGTCGACGCCTACGTTATGCTTGCCGTCGTTGGCCGGAATATCTTTTCCCGCCACCGCCGCTCTTCCGATATCCTACTCTCTCTATCCCCCTTCTTCTGTGGTTCTATCTTCTTCTGCTTCTTCTTGCTCAGTGGGAGAGCAAGATCTTGATGAGATCGGAGAACCATTTGTCTGCCATCGGTGCCCTAATGGGCAAAATTTTAGCTTCAGGAATGAAGCAGGACCCATGGAGGGCCGACTTTTTTTCACATAATAAAGTAATCGATTCGAGCCTTCACTCGAAGATTTTCTTTGTCTCCATTTGATGGCGCAGCCTCGCAGGGTGAAAAACGCAAAAATCTCACCTTCTACCATGAATTTCCCGGCCCACAGGCGGGCCCCACTTTCTTACGACTTTTCCTTTTCACTTGAAAAAAAAATCCCCACTTGATTCCGACGTAGATAAACTCTTCTTCCGAATGCAGTTTTTCCACGTCGACGGAAAAATCAGCTTCAGATTATAGGGAAGCACGAGAAGGGGAGGAAGCTTACTGGGGATCATTTTCGTTAGACGTTAGTCTACACGTATGGAAAATATATTTATATCTTGGGATTGAGCTTCATTTTTCTGTTCTGTACCTTGTACCTTCCTGATTCGCAGAAAGTTTTCCTATTAGTGGGTTTTGCTTCCTTGGTTGGAGAGGATCTGGGGAGTGCCGGCTTAAGGTTGGGAGGTTGAGGAATGGCTGGTGGAGGTGGTGAGGAAGGTTCGAGGACTTTGATACAGACGCCAACATGGGCAGTTGCTCTTGTCTGCGCCGTGATCATAGTGATCTCCTTACTGTTGGAGAAGGGCCTTCATCATATTGGAGAGGTATAGTACTAAAAAGCCACGTTGCTCGTCTTGATTTTGTTATGCTTTTTTCCCTTCTTCTTCTTCTTCTTCTTCTTCTTTATTCTTGTCCTAGGTGGTGGCAGAGGCCTACGTCGGAGTTCCTTATAATGCATATTATGGTGGTAGTCTTTTTTCTTTTGCCTTCTTGTTTTTCTTTCCTAGTGCAGTTGGAAAAGAGGCAGAATGAAGTGATCTGGAGTGGCGGGATTTTGAAGTTTATTGGCGATTATGGGCATTAGTTTGATGGGGTTCTGTGGATTGGACGCCGACTCCTTCGAAGATACTTCCAGCAAAACGAAGCCAAGGGAAAATAGAAGCTTGGCGGAAAATTTTGGCTGCTGATCTGTTTGGAATTACCGAGATAGAGGGTGTGGGGAGGACGTGGGACAAAAATATATTATTTCTGATCTCTTGGAAGTTGATATTCCGCATCATATTTGAAGAAAGAAAATTAGAAACCAAATTAACTTGTCTTGGTGGTCCTGAGAAACGAGAAACGAATAAAAACAATTCTGAATAGGTCTTTCTTTTGGAATCTGATGTCTCTGTTTTACATTTGCCGATTTTTGAAGAAGTGCTTGTTGCAAATAATTAGTTTTTTTTTTTCAGCACATCTTACTTTCTAAACTGTTGTTCAGTTTTCTTTTCCCCAAGCCCAAATCACAAACAGCAGAAAGGAGCTTGTTACAGCTTATTCGTGTGGCACTTTTATATGTTCTTGTCTTTAAATTTTCCAGTCGTTAGTACTAGCTATATATAAGTTTTTCCTTTGAACTTATTTCTTCGTGTTTCATTTTTTCGATGGTTATGGGATTTTTTATTCTCTCTCTCTAAGAAACAACACTGTGCATTCCTATTCTTGTTCTGTTAGATTAAAATGAGAGAAGAACCTGCTAGAGTTATTTAATTTGCTCTTTTATTATGTTTCTGTAAATAACTGATTCTTTTGTTTTCGGAAATAACTGGTTCTTGTTAGTTCCTTTTGATCTTCGTTGGAATGCATTTTAGAACTGACATTCTCCAATGTTGTACTGACAGTGGCTTACGAAAAAGCAAAAAAGGGCTCTTTATGAAGCTTTGGAGAAGGTTAAGGCGGGTAAGTACTCCATCTCTATAAGCAAAATTGCGTGCTTTTTTTGTTTGACGTGCACTGTTCATGTTCTGTAGGATTGCCATTTCCTTCCCGCGAACGTTGGCTCTGAACTTGTCCGACCAATAACTGTCACTCGTATTCTTGTTCGTTTGATGGCAGAGCTTATGATTCTTGGGTTTATCTCGTTGCTGCTAACTTTTGGGCAGAACTACGTCGCCAAAATATGTATCCCTGAAGGTGTGGCCAACACTATGCTGCCGTGTCATGAACCAAAAAAAACTACTGGCGATAGACGATTGATGGACTTCCCTTACGCAAGCATGACATCATCTCACAGAATCTTAGCTGGTGCTGCATCTCCACTTAAATGTAAGGAGGTAAATTTCCCAAGCTCTCTCTCTCTCTCTCAACGAAAAAAAAATGCTTTAAGTACTGGGAGATCCTCTAATGCAATTGGTGTATTGGCATGTGAACCATATTTACCATAGTTTGTAGGCATTAATTTTGGTTTTAGAGGATAAAGTGTGCATTTCTTGTAAGAATTTTGTTTTGAGGTTTCTATTCTTAACGGTAGCTATTGTTTCCTTGAACCTAGTAAACTTCACAAAGGTTTGTCCGAGGACAATATCAATCATGTAGTTCGAACTAATTATACAGAAATAAATTGGGCAACAGGCATAGGGCCCAGCATCCATGTAAGGAATGACTTGAATTCTCGACTTCTCCTGCACCTTGCTGCGTTTGATAACCAAAAGGAACTATGACCAAGCATGTACGGTAGTATTAGACTAAGATATATATGGTCCTTATTCTCTTTTGGAATTTATTTTCAATTTGGACTATTCTCATGCCCTTCCCACAATTCGGCTGTTGGCAACGTTATTCCTAGTGAGTAATTATTTTTCTCATGTTCAGGATTCTGCCTTTGGAGGGTTTTTTTCTTAAAGTCTAAAAATGATATAATTTTTTTCTCATTTGTTTCTGCCACAACCATATGAACCTTGATTAGACAACCTTGGATGGACTTTGGTAGGAAAAGATTTCTTACTTTTATTATCCTGGTGATCCATGCAGGCAGCATAATAATTTGTTGCAGGATAATCCATGAATGAGGATGTGTGGACTGTTTGATGTTGGGTGATGATAGAAAAACATAAACAACCACAAAGCACTTGCAATAATATCTAAATGTTCCTGTAGATTCTGCTACACATCCTGGCCTTTAAGTTTAAAGATCAGATGTTCTTAGTTTTGTGGCTCCATGATTCAATTGAAAAAAATTGTGTTGCCATGTTCTTGATGTGGCAAATTTATTTTGGAGCATCCATGGAATACACTATTGACCTTTCTTTTCTTTTGTATATATTTGATAATAACTATACCTAGCCACAGGCCTAGACATGGCCCTTTCCTCTCGAAGAAGCTTTCATTCTTCATGTGATTCTTCATATAGAATGATGGATTTAACTACACTTAATTTGGTAGATCTCACATTGTTGTAGTATCAAGGTTGAAATTCAAGAAGCTATAGATCGTAAGTTAGTCTGTTTCGCTGAGCTACTGATGTTGGTGCCTTTTCCAGCTAGAGTGTGCTTCCTAGAGTTCAGCCCCTCCCATTATGGTTATATTTGTCGATGTCAACCTAGAATTTTTTCTTGATTCAAGATTGGCATCTTATCTAGAAAATATGTGAGCAATGTGCTTTTGTGATTAACCCAAATACTGGTAGATTGAAACAATAAGATGGTTGTTGATCTGCAAACGCTAAGATTCTTATCAGTGTATTCATGGCCGAGCAGTAACAAAGTAAAAAATTGAGCGGCACTAATATATGAAGGGGAAAATTGTTGAAAATGCCAATATGTAAAATCAGGCAGTTCTGTGGGCTGGTGCGGGAAAATGGCCACAACAGCCCACATGTGGTTCTGCTACTGCCTTGGAGGCAATATTTACTGTTTCATCTGTTCACTGTGTTTGGACTAAAGTAGTGCTGACTATAATTGCATTTTGCTTCATCAGGGAAAAGTGCCACTTATTTCTACTGAAGCAATCCATCAGCTGCACATTTTCATTTTTTTCTTGGCAGTGTTTCATGTGGCATACAGTGCATCAACGATGGCCCTTGGGAGGGCAAAGGTTTGGGACTATCAAATTCAAGTTACAGTCAACAAGGGTTGTTGTTAAAATTTACTTTTTGTCAGGAAAGAATATAGATTAACTTTCGATATCGAATCCATTTCTCCCCAGATCCGCAGATGGAAAGAATGGGAGAAAGAAACTGTATCCCCAGACTATGAGTTTTCTAATGGTAATATTTTCTTTATTAGACCGTTTTGACACTTGATGTCAATCTCCAGCACTTACAGACTTGGAAATTGTTATTCTTGTGAGATAGCTTAGATTTTTTATGGTATTTTCTTCTGACTATTCTCCTTCAACATATGCAACTACAATGTTGTGAATCACACAGATCAATCAAGATTTAGGTTTACTCATGAAACATCATTTGTGCGGCAACATACAAATTTTTGGACTAGAATCAGACTCCTGTTCTATCTTGTAAGTTTCTTTCATTCACTAATGTATGGCAATCTTTGTTTTCTCCCATTTTTAGTAGTCTATGTCTGACAACTTCTAAACTGGGGATGATACATCCATATTAGCCCCCTTTCTTTTGCTATGGAGAGAGACTAAATTTCAGCCAATTAAATCCCTTTTTTCAGGCATGTTTCTTCCGTCAGTTCTTCAGGTCGGTCAGGAAGGTGGACTATTTGACTATGCGACATGGCTTTGTTGCAGTGAGTTTCATATGTTTAGGCTCCTCCCATTTGAGCTCAATCAAGTTTATTTCTTAAATAGATTGACTATGTGGCTTCTGTAGGTCCATCTATCTCCTGGTGCTAAGTTTAACTTTCAAAAATATATTAAAAGATCCTTGGAAGATGATTTCAAGGTTGTGGTGGGCATCAGGTATGCGACTTTATTCTTCAGTACGTTACATGGAGAAAAATTAAATCTTTTTTTTCTTCCAAAATATTTTCTCAAGATCTATATTGGTTGTTTATTTTTTTTTAATTTATTAATATATCTCTTATAGAACATTCCATTTATGTACTGACACTGACTTTTCTTCATGCGTTCTGTTTTTAACTTAGAATTTTTGCTATATATTGGAAAGCTGACTTATGCTTGTTTTCACGTTTCTTATAGTATAGTTATGCCTCCTGAATCCTGATCCTTTTTATTGGTCTTTCTGCTCAAAAGCATGTTTGACTGCCCTGCATCCAGTGCACCTACATCTGTTGCATGTTTCATGCAGATAGGGAAATTTCATGAGGGACAAACCAGAAAGTTCATTTTCCTTTTCTCTCTCTCAGCTGGAATACATGTGAATATAAACTTGATTATATCTTAGTACTTGATGTAGAATAAATAGTTTGCCAAAAATATGTATGTTCAGGCTGTATGCTTCTTCAAGCCAATGGGGAAATAGATTGAGCTTTATCCTTCGGTGACCAAAGGAATTGATGGCCTGGATGTCGTGGAAAATAGATTGTAAATCTTTAATAGGCTGAAGTTGTGTTTAGCAATTGTAAAACAGTTCAAAGCATGACACATTAATTTACTTGACCAAATCAAATCAGTTTACAAAGAAAATATTCCTAGTAAAATACTGGCATCATTGAGAAATTTTGTGAAAAGCAACGAAAAATTTCAGAAAAATGGGTGTCAAGAGTAGGAGCAAGCAGTAAAATGACATGATCGAAACCTTGAAGAAAATGAGTTATCAAGAAAGTAGGGCACCTTACATATGCATAAATATCTATTGGAAAAGCTACCAATCTTTGCGGATGTCTAAAGATCAAACGACAATGGCTGAAAAAAGGGACGTTATGCACTTTTCAAACAAAAGGAGAAAGGGAAGGTTTTTGCACTTTAAAATAAAGGAGCTTTGTGGATAGATGTAGGGTTATGGGATTGGATGTCGAGTCAACCATTTTACTTTGGTCAAGGAGTCCAATGATATAGAGCTATAGGTTATCTGTAAGAGGGTGACAATGGTCAAATGCAAGGCTAGGATAATTTGCCTAGAAGGGTTGCTTCTTTTGATTGTTGACCAACCATAAAGTTCTTTGTTGCTTGGGTATAAGCGAACTCTTGGTTGAGTAACTAGACGACCTTGTCTGGGTATAACGGTTTTCTTATTGGCTAGTTCCAGCATTTCTTCAAAAGATGGGTTAGATACCAATCATATGTTTACCCATCTAGTTATGTATTTTCTATGTTAATGTGAATCAATCACTTCTGTCTTTTTTTGAGGACTTCCATATCAGAATATAGAAGGAAGTGTGATTTATCTGAAATAGGTATCAAGAGAAATATCCTTAATTGCCTAAGGCCCATGCGAAAAAAATGAAGTGCCTTGTTCTATTTTCATTTCAATAGGAAGTTGGAAGTATGGAAAGAACTTTGACCTTTCAATGGCAAAAGGGACATCTATCTTGTGCTTATTTTTCTGTCTTTCAATTGCCCTGTTCAGTGAAGAAAGAAAAAGCCGTTCTTGCTTTCTACTTTATACATTTTATGTTCTAATTCTTCCTTTACTTGCCATATTGATATTGTTCTGCTACATGTTCAACAGTCCTCTGCTCTGGGCATCAGCTGTAATTTTTTTGCTTATCAATGTCAGAGGTGAGTTCATTTAGATTTCTATTTACCTGAATATCTTAATGTCATGAATACTATTACTAAGATTATTACTCCTGTTCACAGAGTGGTATGCATTGTTCTGGGTAACCCTACTTCCCTTAGTTGTAAGCACCTCCAGTGCCAAATTAATTTAATATTTCTGCAAGTTCAATTGGCCACTTCTTAAATGCGTTGGAATGTTACAGATACTATTGGCTGTTGGTACTAAACTGCAAGCAATTATTGCTCAAATGGCACTCGAAATCCAAGAGAGACATGCTGTAGTACAAGGAATTCCTCTTGTACAACTCAGTGACAAGCATTTTTGGTTTAGTAGACCACAATTGATACTGTCACTTGTGCATTTTACACTGTTTCAGGTAATTAATATGTTTGTCATAGCTTTGTCAAGTAGATCCATTGCATGCCCAAAAAGTGTTTTAACAACCGCATTCAAATTCTGAAAATCTAACGTCAGTTGTTGCTAGTTATCAGCTTTCAGGTCTTTCTCATCTTGTCCTTGTCCATTGCCTAACTGAATGATTTTACCTGAAATGTGCAGAACGCTTTCCAGATAACATATTTCTTCTGGATATGGGTAAAACTCTGGCTTTCTATTTTGTTTGTCCTTGTGCATGTCTTTGTTGTGTATTTCTGGTTTGTATTTATTTTTCAGTTTTTTTTTTGTCATATCAGTGATAATGAAGTTCCCAATTTTTCATTCTCTGATGGCAGTACGAATACTCGATAAACTCTTGCTTCCATGAAAGGCTTGAACTTGTAATTGGGAGGGTCGTTCTTGGGTATGTATTTCTTTTTAGTTTCTTGAAAACTAGCCCGTCTAAACATGTGAAAAGTCATATTTTCCATGTCCTTGTATATAAAAGGACACTGGTATAATCAGTTGCCCTCATGTACGAGTTGGACTCGTCTAATGCCGCAGAAGTAAATGTTGATAGTTGAGGATGACCTTTTACTTTATCTTAAGGTGATTCCAATGGTGAATATAGAAAGGTGAGTACGATAGATTGCAATTCGACAGTGGAAAGCAAGTCCAATTTTGAAAGACGAAGAAAACCTTCGGATTTCAAGTTGGGTTCCTCCAAAACATGAACGTCATGATCTTGTCTTTTTTTTAACTCATCAGTGTCCGCGGCTGCAAAAAAAGATTCAAGTGGAATTCACTTCCAATCACCCATTGTATTCTGAAGCATTGCTGGCCTTTTTTATGAATGAAGGTGGTTAAACTGGAACTTACTGCTTTTCAGCTCTGATATTTGTCTTGTTTTGCAGATTTTTTGTCCTGTTTTTATGTAGCTACATCACTCTTCCGTTGTACGCGTTGGTAACCCAGGTAAATATTTTTCGTTAAATATGTACGACGTCAGTATCACTGTAGAAATTTAAACACAACTGCTAAATGTCACTTCTCAATGTGACAATCTCCCATCTACTGCCAATAAGATGGTTCTTCTATTACTTGCAAAATGAGCCTTGACAATTGACATTCTTCCAAAGTATCTAATTGCGTGGTCCTTTGACAAAAGGAGTTAGAAAGCTCTTCAACCATCTCTTTAAAAATTCAGCAGCGAGAACTACATGAATCATGTGTACTCATTTACAAGCAGTTCATATGCTGCCAAGGATTTTTCATGATATACAAGTCATGGAACCCTCTTCTTCAAATCATCTGCAGATGGGTTCGCATATGAAGAGATCCATCTTCGACGACCAGACGTCAAAGGCCCTCAGGAAGTGGCAGCAGGCTGCGAAGAAGAAGCATGAGAAGCCTACAGGTGGAAGCCCCAAGGCATCATCACCAGAGCACATTGAGCGTGTAATGACTACCGGTCGGCAGGCCCGCTCACGCTCAATACGCTTGGGTGGAAGTAGAACATACTACTCGGACCACGAAGTGTCTGATATAGAGGCCGATGCATCTCCAAGGTTGCCGTCCGGTGGTGGGAATCAGGACATTCGGCCAAGTGAAGGGCAGAATCCGAGGGATAAAAGTAAAACCAAGGGCGAGGATGACTTCTCCTTTGCAAAGGCCTAAGGTCTTCATGGATTTTTACTGTGCAAATGTACTCGCAAGCTCATCATTTCATTTGTTGTCTCTACTGTTCCCTCCCATTCGGGTGTGCCCTCACCAGCCAATATCTCTCTCTCTCTTTCTTTCTTTCTTTCTCTCTCTCTCTCTCTCTCTCTCTCTCTCTCTCTCTCTCTATATATATATATATATATATATATATATATATATATATATATATATATATATATATACACACACTTCCGAATCGATGGAAGTTCTCGCTTTTGTGAGAACGTAATGTAGCACTGGTGAGGTGGTGATGCCGATTGGTGGACTGAACAATGTTTGATGATCTTTGAGGCAGTTTGTTGCCTCAAATGAAATGCGAGATCATCTTCTTCTCCAGGACTGAGAAAGTCTGCAAAAATGTTTTTTTTTTTTTTTCTTGGCGTGATATTGTCCAACACTTACATTTGGAAACAGGGGGAAGAGATCTGCTTTTAGCGGCGATTTTCAACTGACATGTAACAGTGCTTTTAAGCACCACTGGCCGTTGTTTGGGCTGTTTTGGTGTGGCATCTTCATCAGCACCACTATATATATTTGGTTGTTTAACTGCACAAATAGGCTTAGGATGTTAAAAAATGTAAGAACAACGAAGTCTAGATTTTTTTATGTACAAATTGGTTTTACGAACTTATAAGGTTTGATTAACCATATTAAAAATTGTCTTTTTAAATCCTACATCCCTGAACATGAGCATCTGTCTGTACAGTTGAATTGCGAAATAGAGAACACAAAATGGTTGGGGCAGAACATCCAATGGCACTAACAGAAAGGTGTCTTCTGTAAGAACAAAACCATAATTTCTGGACACTATCATTCCACGTACATTTGCTGAAAAAAGTCGACGGCAAATTGTTGTTCTCTGCCTTTGCTTAATATTCATTTGACTTTTGTTTATGTAGGTCAGTGTTTGAGGAGGGATCAGAAAAACTACGCGGGGAAACATGTTGAGATGTTTTCTTCCATCAGTTAGTTCGCACTCCTCAAAGTGAGGCAAAAATTGCACACAAAATAAAACCACTTCTTTACCATCTGTGTTTCGGGGAGGGAGACAAAACGTCTGTCTCATGAGTTCTTTCCACCATTCAAACAACCCATAAAAGAAAGTGTGGTTTCAGTTTTTTCTCTAGTATCATGTAACTCAGCTTCATCTTCTGCATGCAATTCTTTTTACATATTGAAATGGAAAGATAATCACTTGAAAGCATGAGAAAAATCTCTTCCACATAGAAGGTCACGACAAATTTCGTTAGCCCTCACCGCCTCAGCTACTTGTGTTTGAGGAAATTTACAGCAACAGCCAAACTTTGACATATTTACAAAAGTTGCTTTGACATTTATAAAATTACAAATAACTGCCTAAGATCATAAAATAATTAAAAAACGTTAAGATATTCTTCAAATTATTTTATTGTTAATAAAAATTCTGCAAAACGTTAAGATAGTTCCATATGCTTGCAATTGAAGGCTCAAAGCAGTTCTGAACTGAAAGGGCACCCATGTTGATTCAAACCCCTTTGACAACCTCCGATGGCTTGTCTCATGAGTCGTGTCAATTTCGGACCCGGTGGTGCAGCTGCTTAACAAAATATTTAATAAATTTAATTGTATTTTTTTCCAAGTCCTTTTCCACGATAAATCCTGTAACGCTTTTGATTTACTTGATAAAGTAGCCAACATCCGGTGAACAGAGTCGAGTGAAGGGCTTTGATGCCGCGAGTCCACGAATCCCTGTGAAAGATTTTTTGTGCCTCAGCGACCAAATCACGAGGCACGGAAACGTTTGTGCTGGGGAAGTGGGTCGTCGCCACTCGCCAGAGGCCGGGAAACGGAGTGGGAGAGATAGAGAGAGATGGGGCGGGTGGTCGCGGAGAAGACTCAGACGCCGCTCGAGAAGCGGCCGTCGATTCTAATGGTCGGTTCCTCGAACGCCGGCAAACGGAC
Source organism: Nymphaea thermarum (assembly GCA_011799765.1). Taxonomy (NCBI): domain Eukaryota; kingdom Viridiplantae; phylum Streptophyta; class Magnoliopsida; order Nymphaeales; family Nymphaeaceae; genus Nymphaea; species Nymphaea thermarum. Next base: position 36,121 of record JAANDH010000615.1, on the reverse strand, counting down.
TCTTCTCTCAAGTAAGGAAAAATAGATACACACGGAGACACACCTTCTGTTCACCACCTTCGCCGTGACATCTCCATCATCAGTTCTTGTTTCTACCTTTTGGATTGCTTTCTTTGTTTGATTTCTCTATTTTTCTCCATTTTTTGGAATCTCTCCGTGGTTTGTGTCCGGTCTATGACTCAATTTCGTTCAGTCCCTTTTCCTAAGTTTTTCTTTGTACAATTCTTTCTTGATCCTGTCAAAAAATATTGGTTTTTTTGTGCGTCCAAGTTGATACGTTTCCCTAGGTCTTGCTAGAATGCATTTAGTATAGCTTTATGGTTCGCTTCTAAAGGTGGTGCATGGGATCGGGTTGTTAGAGATCCTACTTTGTAGAATTGGGAGCTGCATGGTTGTGGCTTTGTGCGATGGAGGTTGGATTGTTGCCAGATAAGTAAATTATTTGGATGGATGGTTAGTAGGTGGTGATTGGTTAGCGATTCATGTGATCAGCTTGTTGTTAGAACCGAAGTCTGTAGAATTTTTCTGTATTAGCTACAATCATTGATAGGAGCTGCTGCCACCTTTGAAAATCGTCGTTGGTTGATCAAGCTTGTGCACACATGTAGGTTGGAATATGTAATCAGTGAATTTTGAGAACCGAAATTGATTTGGAGCAAGGACGGCGATTTCTCATAGTCCCACAATTGATTGATGTTGAGAAATTCGTAGTATGCGTGCGTGCTGAACAAATAGTCATTTGTTTATTACTGAGGAGTCGAAGACAATCAAAATTTCTTTGGCATTTGAGTGAGCTGGACACTGAGGATTGCAGTGTGGTGCTTTTCAATATTTCATCATATAGATAAATGCTTTTTTCCTTTTTTTGTGGCATTATAAGACAAAAAGGTATTTTAGATTGAATATGGAGACCCTCCCGTGGTTGAATCTACTAAAAAGTGTTTCCCCAAATTTCTTGGATTAGTTTCTAATTTCATACAGCTAAATGTTAGAGGTCTTTCCATATTTTGTTTAAACTTTTGGTTGGGCTTGCATTAAAGGTTTTGCTCTCCTCTTGCATAGTGGAAGCCTTTGTTGGTTCCTCTTAGAAATTGCATCACACAAAATGAATACTGAAGAATTACTGAAAGCCCACTTTTGAGCAGACATTGATTAAGAAACTGCATCTAAAATATGTCATCTTTGATGAAGAACTCCTCATATCCAGCCCATTTGTTGGGATATTTCAGAGAATGCTGATCAATATATAACAGAAGTGGTGTTTGAAGGTTTTTACTTTATTTTCCTTCGTTTTAGTGTACTTCATTTCTATTTATGTTCTGTGGTTTCTTCCTGTTAATGAATCTCTGGAGTCATACTTTTCTGTTTTCAAGTTAAATACAAAGCAGAAACAAAGCGTGTCTTTTAGCAAAATGCAACACATCTTGTCCTACACATGCTTGCCTTGCACGGTGTGAAAATTTAAATGCCTTATTCTATTTATTTATTCTACACAGGACTGATTTCAGAAGATTTTCTGGATATGGGTGACACAACATCTAAATCCTGCTATGGGTACGCCACTTTTTCTTGCCACAGCTTGTGAATTGAGTTCTTCTTATGTTTTGGGCTCCATTTCTCTTGCTAGATGGTTGCAGGTTGTGCTCTTTGCCATTGCCAAACTGAAGTAATAAGAATAATTCTCTTTGGTCAAAAAAACAGGTGGACAATTGATACGAAATATTATCTAGCAGATCTTTCAATATGGGTGGAACATCTTGGTGATAGTTTTCCTGAGAATTTGTCAGTGACCTACCAGCAGCCATTGGCACTGGTGATGGTGTTCGACCAAAGTAATGTGAGTACCCTTACAGAAATATGTTGATTTACTTTGAAAAAGTTGTAGCGGTCCACATAGTTGGCTATGATCATTCTGTCCTGAAAAGCAAATGTTATGCAGATGTCATCTTTTGTAGCTCTCCAAGATTGGGTTTCTGTGAACAGTCTCCAAAACTTTGAAATACTGTTATGCATTGGTAACAAAGCAGACCTTGTTCCCAATCACTTTGCTTTCACTGAATATAGAAGGCGCTTGCAAAAGCATGGGGAGTGCTCCAGTGATCCACATCCGGAATTCCTGGATTATGGAATCCTTGACAACGAAGGTTGTAGCTTACTTAGTGGAGATGAAGTAGAAGCAGATACGTCTGAGATCGGAAGGTTATGCATGGATTGGTGCAGAGAACACAACATTGAATATGTTGAAGCCTGTGCTGCAAATGCTGATTTTGACAAATGTGAGGGTCATTAAACTCATACAGTTGTGATGATGTTTTCCCATTCTTTGCTAGTATATATATGCTAGTGTTGGAAAACTAGGTGAATCCTAGTTATCCTGAGATTGATCTGATTCTTTTTACTTTCCTAGTTGTTGTGGAGATTGGAGAGTAGACATTTGCTCTTGAACCTTTTAACTTTTCATTTTGTTGATTAAGTGATAGCCATTAACCAGTCCTCTTTCCTGATCTGATTGGATTATTTTGAAGAAAGCACTCTTTTTCTGCTGTTTGGACACAAAGAAATTTATATTGGATTATTTGTAAGCTGGTATCGAACAAGGCACTTCTCCAAATATTTGGATTACAATACAAAATAACCCAAAAGTTGTAAATTGTAAGAAAATTTTTCATCTTCACCTTATAAGTTAGTGATTGTACCAAAATATTTATTAAAGCATAGTTAGTTCAAATGGTTAATATATTTCATTGTTAAAGCTATGGCATATCGAGTACCAGCTTTTTTAGCCAGAAGAAAGAAGAATTTGACTATTCATCCTTCGCATTTCTTATCTAGATTTTACATGAACTTCACTTTAAGCTTATTTTGTATGGCGTACTGTTTCTTGTCCTGGATTGGCAGCTATGCCATCACCCTTCCCATTTCTTGTCTAGATTTTACATGAACTTCACTTAAAGCTTATTTTGTATGGTGTACTGTTTCTTGTCCTGGATTGGCAGCTATGTTGGTACCCCTAACTTTCTCTTGTTCCGTCATCTTAATGAAGTGGCAAGTAAAGTACAGTGTTTTCCTTCTAGTCCACCTTGAGGAGTACTCTCACATTAGGGTCACATCACATGAATAATTGCTATTTCAGCACCTTACACTAATCATAGCTGATCCAGAGGTCTTTCTTATCCAGCCCAAGGGAATGAGGATAGTGACATAGTCCTACTCCTAGGACATTGGAACCCTCTTCCTTTTGTAAACAGGCAAATACAAACTTGTCCGAGAACGTGATTGTTTGAGTTCATCATCCTGTTTGCTAATGTTCGAGTCATTGTCCAACTCCAGTAACAGTGCTGAATGGTCATTCATACTGAAACGGGATGAGTCCAAAGCAGTGTCATTAAATTTTGAATGAAGTTAATTTAAGTGTATCGGTTTATCTGTGTTGAGTTGGTGATAAGTCTTTTGATTCTTATTCATTTTTTATTATTTTCATATTTTGGATTTTACAAAACAAATAAAACAAAGGTGTAACTTTTGCAGCTAAAAAATGATTATAGTTCATTGGTTTGGCTAAATCTTTTTGAGGACAGTTTGATTCAAAAACTGATTTCAACAACACTATCTGATGTCTACCGTTATTGCTTTTGAAGGAAGGCACCTGCAGTTGAGCAAAGGGTAACTCTGTCATTCTTGGCTTTCTAAATTCTAGATTGTAACCACTGGTCGGGAACCAAGTTTTGGAATTATAAAAAATGCCCCAACCAGACAAGGGCCCTTTGTGGGTCTGTTATGAATTTAGCCATATTAGTAAGAATCAGATGTCAGGAACTAATAACATGAACAGGAGAGGAGGTATACCATTGCTAATGGTAATTAACCATGTGAAAGATTAATACATGTTATATCGGCACGAATTCATGACAGACATGTGAAATTCAAGGTGGATATTGCTTAAGATGATTCATGTCACAGAAATGTTGATAAAGATTCTGCATTCCATTCTCCATAAACTCATCAAAGAATGGTAAGAGTCAATGAGTCATTAAAACTGCTATTGTCAAATATGATACCACACTCTTTACAAGCTGGTCTTGATTTGGAAATATTACCCAAAAAAAAAAAACATGCTTGAGATGAAAGTGACCACCTTTTCAAAAATGTTTTGGTTTTTTATGGGGAAAAGATATAAAATTTTCCACAGTTACCAGGAACTGCTGGAGCTTATCAGTTGAGCATGGAAAATGAATGGATGGGACTGGTGAACTCAGTGAAATGGATAAGGCATATGTATAGGCATCGTTATAAAGAACATTATCCTGCTTAATCTGCTTGTATTTCCTTTTATATGCAGCTATGCTTTACTTCCGATGCTTAACACAAAGTGCTGTCCTACCAAGTAATGATGGAGATTAAAAAGCCCATGGCATGGAAAAACACAATGATCGTTGTGTTTCTGATGAGCAATTTATTCTTCTAGGTTACTAGGCTTAGCTGTCAGGATTCTTTGGGAAAACCATCTCCTTATGATATCAGAATCATTTGATAAGACTGAGGATAAGACTCCACTGAGTGGCTGAGATTTTCTCTGGCAGGCTTTATTTCAATTATGTTCATTCTCTGGTTGACTGGTTCTGTCGTATCCTGAACCATTAAAGCACTTTCAGTGTTTTCCATTTGTGTGAATCTATGAGTGGCATGTTGATATACCGTAAAGTGTGTTTTGCAGAAGGTGAGAAATTCCACTGCTTTCAATTTAGGTAATATGTTGATGGTTGATTTATTTTTTGAGTTTTGTCATCTGATACTAAAGCAAAATTTGTGAAACTTTTTGTGTAAAGAAATTTACCTTTTCGGTCAACAATAAACTACTAAACAATAGGAAACAGTACTCTGGTTTGGACATGAATATCAGGAATTCCGTCCCTATTGAGCATGCACATCATGTGTTGACTTTCACAGAAGTAATGGAGTAAAAGTAATGCCTTAAGTTTCGTGATTTCTGTTTATTCCAGCACCATCTTGGATATTTCTGGCTCTAAGTAATATTATAGCATGCTTATTTGAGCCACAACTGATACTTGTTTTGAGTATGCTGTGTTTTGCATGCACTGTATACGAACATGAAATATATTGCCCTTAAAACAGGTCTATCAACTAATGGAGATATACAAGGAGTAGATCGTGTCTATGGTGCGCTTTCTGCTTATATGTGGCCTGGATTGATTATGAAATCTGAAAATAAGATGCCTCATGTGTGTGCATATTCATTTGAGAAAGGTACGGCTGATGAACTTTATCTTATGTTCTTGAGTACTGAACTTTAACTTTTATTTTTTATTTTTTAATTTCTGCTTCTGATAAAAAGTATTTCCATCATGATGCTGATAAAGATGCTTACATTCTCCAATTTCTGATTGTGATGAAAAAGTACTTCCGTGATGATGCTGATGAAGATGCTTAAATTCTATGACAGTATCTTCAGATGAGTCTGATATTGAAATTGAATATGAAGTCCTATCAAAAGGCTCAGCTGAACCCTGGGATGATACAGATGACACATGGGTTGCACTGAGCAGCACTGATAGAGCTGAGGATTCCAAAGAAATTGCTAGTGAAGATGTTCCAGTTGACAAAGGCATTCGGGACTCTGAACAATGTAAGGAGTCTGCACCAGATGGACTTGTTTCCACAGCGGAAGAATTGGCATCTTCTCCAAAAGCAGGTGAAGGCACAACTGAGCCAGAACATGTGGATACAAACCGGGGCTTCGAAGATTTGGAGCAGTTAATGTGTGAGATCAGTCATATGCGAGAGAACTTGAGGCTGATGCCTGACATGCAGAGGAAGGAGATGGCAGCAGCACTTGCCATGAAAATGGCTGGTATGTTCGCAGATGGTAGTGATGAGGATGCCAGTTGATGCGCGGGCAGTAGTTATGGGGATGCAAGTTGATGTGTTGATGTCCGGAAGCTGGAACGATCAGAGAGTCATCTGTTATAAGTCACGTGCCGGTTTTCATTTAAAGGCATCAAGTGTGTTATTGTAGTTTCTAGATCTTATATTTTGCCTTGCATTTTGAGGAAGTTACTACTGCACGCATTTTATTTACCATGAAGATGAAGCCTACTCAGGCACTGTGCCGATAAACCTGAAAAAGCAGCGAGTGGAAGAAGGGTAGGGAAGATGGGAGAACAGATGTGGTCTTCTCCAGAATAACTTGTCAATGAGATCGAACACTTAAAGCAGATGTTCTCATCCAACCATTTTCCATGCAGCCGGTGGACTTCATAGAAGGAGATAATTCCAATGAAATCATGAAAGGAGATAACTGACGCTTATAATAATGACCTATAATAGAAGGTCTCCATTAAGCGATCTTACATCCTCTAGAAATTGATTTGACGGATTATACGATCTGTTCATGAAAGGCCAACATCTTAACACGATTCGAAATGGTATTATTGGGAAGTGTCTGATTGAAGTCATTAAATTCCCGAAAATCGGCCTAAACTTTTTCTATTTTCCCGAAGTCAAGGTGGGGCGAGAAGGACTCGCTAGTTTATTGATGCGGTCCTTTTAAACCCTCAACATTTTGGCTGCCGAACATATCTTTTAGTTCTAATCTCCTCTTCCTTCTACGCAAGTGAAAACTAGTTGAGTATGCAAATTCTTTGAAAGCTAGGACAAGGCAGCAACGTGAAACTTTTTTTCTTGTTTTCCAAACAATTTTATATAAAATAATTGACCCTCACCAACAAAGGGATCGGCTGATGCGAATCTTGCTGTTCTTGTATGGTTGTTTGACTTACATGAGAACGATGCAGCTGTTACGGCCTGACTCTGTACAATTCTGATACTGATATCAACAACATTGGATTCAAACTGTTGACTTTCGAAGGGTTAATACCCTTGGTTAATGTTAATGTATGCCAGTGTACAGTAATTTGCCTTAGAGGAAAGATGCAAACAGTTTGGATTTGGGTTTGTTTTGAGCATTGCCAAGTCTGCCCTAGTCGGATTCTACATGGATGTCTGGGATTAGGTTGAGATTTTAAGATACCACTGAGACATAATATTGATTTTTGCACGCAACTAGACTGAAAACCATTATAGTTGATTTGAACTTAGTATCTTCTTGAATAATTGAATGGGACAGACAGTGTATATCATACACAAACTAATTATCAATCATTATCAGAAAGTTTTCGATTTCGAATTTCTCATTGTTGAATACAATCGACCCAAGGATATCTTCTATACGCATGGTGGCATATTTTTAATAATTTTGGATGCAATATAAGGTTCAATTTCTTGAGAAAGTGAAGACCCAAATGGTGAATCGAGAAGGGAATAGCTCTGAAGGTTTGAAAGAATTCAAACTATGATATAGGATGGGAATATAATATCGTTAAGTGGCTAATATGGTTTTTGTTTTCACATTTTTCCCTAAAAAGGTTCCTCTTTTATGGCCTATGCAGACCTGGATGATCTCAATTGTGTCTAGTTTGGCATGTAAGTCCCTGTTTTTTTTTTTTTTTTTTTGCATGTTTTGCATGCAGTTTTTTCTAAAAAAGTTGTGTGGATTAAGGGGTTGTTTGACAATAGTAACACATTGTAACTGTCACATGAACATGCCCAAAAATAAGGGAAATTCATGAAATGCTATCACACATTGTTTCATAAAGATACCTCATTTTTTGAAGCAAATTCATGGTAAAGTAACAGTGTGTTATTGTTACCAAACGACCCTTAAATAAACCAAATGAATACATAATCACGATTCATAATAATGAGAAGGCTTATCTTAATCTCTTTTTCAGGTACAAGTGATTCTTAATCTTGAATCTTTCTGTGCAAATCAAGATCAGAAAGGACGGAATGCCTTCTATCTTCCTATTACACGTTGCCCTGTTAACTCAACTGCCCCAGTGGAAAGTATGCGAACTTAAAAACTCTTCATGCTTGGATGTGCTTTTAAGCAAATGAAAAACCAATAGTTTATGAGATGGCAAACGCCTGATGTTCAAAAATTTAAACCTTTTCCTTTTTCGTAAAAGTAGAAAATTAAAGCTGGCAAACAAGCCCAACAAACCAAGTCAGCATTGTTTGAGCTGGCTAGTCACATCTGACAAGCCTACTCATAAGTAAAGTGTATAACATATGCACAATATACACTTATACTAATGTACCTAATACAAGTAAGAAAATATAATATACTGCTGTTGGATATATAAGTAGGATGCGCATATCAAAGAATCTATATCAAGCTGATCCTTATTCATACTTCACTCAATCTCACGAATAAGTTGATAAGTTTGGGGAAAAAGTCTTAAAATGAACACAAATGGACTTTATTAACTAAACAACGAGCTGCTCGTTTCGTTTACTCCGAGAACAAGTAAAATGCGCCAACTGAAACGTGACGCAGGAGATTAAAATTGTTTAACAACTTCTCAAGTAAGCCTGGATTAAGTCACAGTTGCATCGCTTAGTAGTTTGAGTTTTCTTATAACGTTAATGGTTGGTAGCTCACTTTAATGTTCTACTCTCTTAGGCTATCCAATATGAAAACTGAATGACTCGAATTTTTTATTTAAAAAAGAGCTATAAAACCAGCTGCATTGAGCCATATATGGCTTCATCTCTGCAAAATCAGAACGACTAGGCCTACAACTACAATTATTTTAAAATAATATTGATCATTTTCTATTTCTTAAATGTTTTAATATCCAGACTCGGATTCGGGTCCATATTATGTGGAACCAATTGAAAACCCAGAAAAGAGATCCAACCCGTTTTCACCGCAGGAGAGCTCGAGGCCCAGAGGGTGGGGGCTCGGATCCATGACCGTGGGTGCACGGAGTCATAATTGGGCATGCGCATTTACCTAGAGTCCCTTAGGTCAGACCCGATATTACGATAAGGTCCTCAGACTACATAAATAGCCGCCAGAGAAAGATTCTCGCGATTGACGCATCGCTTCGCTTGGATCGTTCGCTATTTTCTTCGTTGTCGTCTTCCTCTGCATCTCCTCCTCTCCGCTTCTCTCCCCGTCTCTCTGAATTTGCTTGCCCTAGGGAGGAGGGGGGATGGGGTGGGGATATCCCTCTTCCTCAGCCGCCTGCCTTCCGGAGTGGACGCACAATCAGAACAAGCTCTTCGAGGACGCACTCGCGGTTTACGGCCCCGAGACGCCCGATCGGTGGGAGAGGATCGCGTCGAGGGTCCCTGGCAAGACCGCCGCCGACGTCAAGCGGCACTACGAGTCGCTTGTCGAGGACGTGAACTCCATTGACTCAGGCGCCGTGCCGATCCCGCTCTACGTTCGGGAGTGGGCGGATGAGGTGGCGGAGGAGCTGACGACGGAGTTCCAGGTGTTCCGGCAGCCGTCGGGAGCGTTCGGCAAGGCGGTTGTGGGAAGGGGGTTCGATCAGGAGAGGAAGAAAGGGGTTCCTTGGACGGAGGAAGAACACAGGTTAGGTTTCTTCTCCCTTCGTGCTTTTTCCTGTTTCATTCATCTTTCCTCGTTCCTTTTTTGGAAAATTCTGTTCGGATTCTTCACGAATAGGAAAAGTTCTCTTTTCGTTTTGCATCATGTCTAGTTCTATACCTTGAATTTAAAGGTTATGGAATTGGGTAGTAATGGGATAGTAATAGATGAATTTCGAAGCGCAGGTTTGTGAACACTCGGATGACCCTAATCTAATCTATTGTGGTGGAATGGATTTTTTATAGACCAAGTGGGCTTGTTGCAGTAGACGAATCTTAATTTCAGAACAAGGAAATGGAAGGAGAATCGGGGAAATATAATAATTCAAGTGCGCCATATGAATCGAGGCGGCTTGCTTCCTTAAGTGGTGCTCTAAGCTATGTAGACTTAAGTTGGGTAGTTTGTCTTCTTCTGTTTGTTGCTGCATAGTTTACAGCAGCATCATAGATCGCCAACTCAGTTAATTGCTCATGGTGTTGTAGATCAAGTTATGAGCTTGGGGAGTCTCTGGGCTGCAGGCTTATTAATTTGTATGATTTATTCAAAGTTGAAGTTGGGATGAGTGGCTGCTCATGTCGGATGCACGATTGGGTAACTTGAGTTGATCACTTGTGCGAGAACTGTTAAGAAAAGGATATCGTATGTTCGTGTGGATATGTGATGGTATAAAGAAGAGTGAGATATTTGAACGTTGTAATATGCATCGGAACATGAATATGCACCTATGATTTCTACAGTTACATTACGACACTAGTCTCCTTGCTTTATCTTGGGGACTTTTTGTTCCGTATGTTAGCTCTTTAGCTTTTTGTGCATCTTCTTCATGTCTCTGGTCAAGGTCCTTAAAGATACATCACATTCGGCATACATATTGCTGAATTTGTTGGCTCTGACCTTTCCTAGTATCAGAACATTTGTTTGGCCCCATTTCTCCAGCAAATTGGATGACTGAGGTCCCTGTCACATGGGTACATGGATTTGTCTTCTTTGGTCATCTTTATGACTCAGTCAAGTTTCACGGTCCAAAAGTGAAGAGGTGCCACTGTCTCTTGATCCATGGTTGTTTTATATTATAAGTTCATAACAGCTTTTGATGCATTTCGCATCTGGCAAATTGAAGTTCCTCTTCTTTTTGATAGAATTATTGCAATTTTATTTATTTTTTCCGCTTCTTTTGGGTGGTTTGCATCTTTTATTGCTCTTCAACTATAGGTTTGAGCGATAGCCGACAACCACAGAAAACCCATCTTACTCAAAAAAAAAAGATCTGATAAGAACGTTAAAACAATGAAAACGAAAAGAACCTGTCTTTTCCCTCCTTTTCTTTGAATAAGCTACAAAATGAATGTTTCACATTTTTTTTTTTGCATTTTTTTCGTGTTTTTTTTTTATTATGTTACATTATTTTCGCCTTAAAGTTTAAAGCTTAAATTATTTGTCTTCATTTTTATTATACTACAACATCAATTTTATCATTTTATCAAGTTAGTTTATACGTCTTCTTGTTAGTTTTGCATTTATTTTACTTTTTCCTAGTTTTTAGGAATTTTCTTTTCTAAAAAGTTGCTGAGTTTCTTATGAGATTTTCCAGAGATTTTCAGCTTTGTGAAAAAGTACCTGAGAAAAACCCTGCTGTTTAAACCTATTAATGATATTTGTGACTATGGACTTTGAGCATATTAGGTTCTCATTCTGGCCATGTCAGCATGGAGCCTTTTGTTTGGGCCTGGGGAATCAACTGTAGTTCATTAAGAGCTTATTTCAGTATTGTAAAAGTAAAACAAGTAGTCACTTTTTTATGGTATAGGCAGTAAAATAGATCTTGGGAGGCTACATCTAAGTGGACTGACCTTGTTCATATAAAAGTTTTGTTACATCTTAGATGTAAGGAAACTCTGCAAACTTTCCAGTTTCCCTTATGATTATCCTTTTCCAGATCGTCTCGAGCCAAGTATTTTATGAATAACATGTATTTCATTATAAATAATCAAAATTATAACTTAACAACTTAAAGTAATTCATTATACTTAGACAAAATACAGAAGTGAAAAGAAGTTCGAATAATTAAACTTTGCTCCATGAACAGCTCAACTGTCACAAGGAAGCTTCACTTTTTATATAATATTGGTCCTTGAAGGATAGCCCATAACAATCTTGTCTCTTAGACATAAAATGAACCCTAATTGTATTATTTCCCATCAAGGGAGGAAGGTTGCTTTTAACAGCAGTTTTAAGTAATTGGCGATATATGCTATCAACTTTTCTCTGTTTTAAAAGAAAGTCTTGGCACTTGTTGACTTCCATCAAAGGTGTATCTTAAGATGCAAGCTTATAGTACATCTACGATTTTGGGATGTATGATGAGACACACTTGATACAAGACCCATGCATCTCTTAAAATGGTTTCAAGAGAAGTACATCGGTCTTCCATATGGTTATAGTACATACTGTAATGTATCAAATAATCTGGCTTGATATTTATAGTAATGGTCTTGGACAATGGCAAAATTTATACCAGGGTCATAGCTGTGAGTCGAATGCATTTTCTAGAGTTTGTTTTTGAAAGTGAAAATGTCACCTAGCTCAGTTTTGTGTCTTTATTGTTTCTTATCTTTGATAAGTTTTTACTTGATCTTTTGTCAGACTCGAAATACACCTGAAAAGTAGAACTTTGTAATGCAGGTTATTTCTTATGGGCCTCAAGAAGTATGGGAAGGGTGACTGGAGGAGCATTTCAAGAAACTTCGTTGTGACAAGGACCCCAACCCAAGTTGCTAGCCATGCACAGAAATATTTCATCCGCCTCAATTCTGGAACCAAGGACAAACGTCGACCTAGTATACATGATATAACTAGTATCAATGAGCCAGAATCTGATCACTCTAATTCGCCCGACTCAATGTGTTCCAACCGCACATCTGTAAGGGTTGATCATAAAGTGCCAGTGTCATCTAGCAATACAAAAGCATCTAACATGCCAGCAATCACTGCCCGTCCCTCAACGTTATATGATCATTGCTATGGAGTGTCTGGAAATCATCCATCAGGCAGCTTCAACAATGGTTCATCTTTTGGTTCATATATTCTGCATCCTACAATTCTGTAGAGTAGTCAGGCGTGTATAGTTGGGCATCAAATGTCTATCTGTTCTATAGTATTATGTCATGTGAAAAGGTTGGTATTTTCCCCCCACTTTTTCTTAAGCCTTTTGAGCGTGAGCGGTGCAAGTTAGATTTCCACTTGGGCATGTTAGACAGACATGATTTCTCATATGCTGTGTAGCTCCATATATGATTGCCTGGTTCAATGTTAAGGCATGAGAGGGCACTTGGTTGTTCTTCTCATATAATCAGCGAGGTGGTAGCCCGATTATCTTGATGTAAGAAATAAAGTGAATGATGTTTTATTGTCTGTTACTAGTTTGAATTCAGTTCTCTCTCTCTCTCTCTCTCTCTCTCTCTCTCTCTCTCTCTCACACACACACACACACACGCGCGCGCGTGCGAGCACACACACACACACACGCCTGTGCTCGAGCACACACACACACTAACATTTTGGTTGTTCATGCCAAACGAACCGAAAAGGCATGTTTACGCTCACCTCATTTGTGTACTGGTGTAGTTCAAACTTGCCTCGCTTCGTGTCAGACGAGCCTGAGTCATTTAACGAAAAGCAGAGCTTGTTTGAACTTATCTAATCAACTTTCGAGGCTTGAATTTAGTTTGTGCTATAGCTGGAAGCCTGGAAGTCGTGAGTCTGATTTATCGTTCGTGAGATCATACAAGTACAAATTTTGTCTTGGAATGGTAAATTCGCCTGTACGAATTTATGTAGTGAATACTTTGATAAAGGAAAGTAGATATGATGATGTGCAGAATGTCAAGGCCTGTTGTGCTAAACACACTCACGTATGAGTCCAGAAAGCTCATTTAGCTCACCGAAGAAAAAAATGGACTAGGAAAATGAGGCAAAGAGTGGGGAAAAAATATGTGCACGAGGAGCCTACTAAAATAGTGAAACAAAATCTGCAGCCAACTCCCTTGACTTGTGTTCTTAACAGACTTGAAGATTAAGCTGCTGATCCAGCAGCAGGTCAGGCTGGAATTTTTGAGAAAAGCAGGTTGTCATCTTTCTGCCCATCCATGGGATAGAAAAGGTGTAGAGGTTGGGGCCCCAAAATGGCGTTATTGATTTTTCACAAGCTTCATAAGTTAAAGCGTAAGGCTTTCAGTCAATGAGCATGAACAGGAAAGACGTCTGGACAACTTTTCCCCAGCTACCTTATCCTACCAAATTCCCCCTACAATCCAAAAATTGATGGAACTTGTTATTGATTTCTTATTGACGGTCCCCTTTAAAAATTAAACTTTCTGGGTTTTCTTTCAAAATTCTAATGTAAAGCCGTGATTATAAAGTACCAAGCCGACATAAAAATATGTTCTCGGATCGCTTGATTTTAATGAGTAGATGGATTTTTGATCTATACAAAATATTCAAATATTCTTGCATCGCTCGTTTTTCAACCCAATTTATTCATCTAAGCAAACTGATAAGAGTTCGCGTGTGATTAAATATGGGCTGAGTTGAGTTGCTTACTTCTGACGCTAGCGTGCTTGTCGTCCTATAAAACGGCAAAACCCACCCTCATAAATCAACGCAAAGTTGGTTGTCCTTTTCTAGCAGAAGACAAGTTTGTGATAAGAGATCGATCAATTAGATCTATTTAGTACTTTCTCACCAAAAAGGGAAAATGAATTCCAATTTCCAAACTGGGAATTCCGAGTTGGTGCTGATCTTCTGCCAGAATCTAAGCGAATTAAGAGCAATTGTCGCGCCCTTATTCTTTCAGAATCTGATATCAAATATATATCTATTAGACGGCTGCGTCTTGATTTCCCTTTACTTTTTGCCTTGTCAACTGGTGTCAAGAATTTATATCAACCAACATTTGTTGGAATCTATCGAGCAAATTTGAAACTTCTTTCCGAGAGACATGTCCTCTAAGCTTTCTACCAAACGATGTTCCTAACTTGTACCTTTTCTTCCATCTGTGATATTTGAGATGTACCAACTTAGTTACACTTTCCATTACGATAGCTATATCATGTGACCAGCAGCAGCCATGAATGAAATATGTTGTCTCTTACGTAGTATCATTTCTGTTTGGTGAACCATTTTTGTATTTTGTGCATGTAATATGACAGTGGACATTGGGACAGCTACTTGCTAATAGGAAGAGGTGAGGCTTGTCACTAGCGGTTTCACTCGAAATTTAGGGGTTGCTTTTATGGAATGTGGTTCTCTCTGGCAACTTAGATTAAACAATTTTCATAGAACAACCACCAGACTTCAGTGGTCCGACCGAACCGACACATGTTTGCAGATTCACCGTTCATTATATGAGCTTCGTTTAGCTCCTCGAGATTAGGATGATTGATTTTCGTATATTTTGGCCGTCCGAGGGATTTCATTGAAGTGCTTAAGATTCATTTTTATTTGTTCGTCAAGATGCAGAAAGCATTATATTCTGATGTTTCTCTATGTCCATTATCTGAACTGGAAGCAATTCATCCTTTGTTCAAGAGCTTGTCAAAGAACTCTTGGTGTCGGAGTGGCCAAAATTTCATCCAGTTTGTTTTTGAATAAGAGAAGATATGCTTACAAGTTGCCGGAACGGGCAAAGATATAATTGCATGCAGACTTGTTGTCACCCCCTGATTCAAAATTATGGAGCTTCTCTTGATGATTTTCAGATCCCACATTGTGTCAAAGTTTGGTTGGCAGTCTAAAATACTTAACCTTCCAATGACCGGACATCTCCCTCAGTGTGCATTATGTCGGCAAATATATGAAAATGCCCAAGGATAGTCATTTTCAGCTTGCTAAATGCATTATTTGAGATAACTAATTAACTATGGCACTACTTCTGATGGTTGCAATCTCTTGCTGCAATAGGCTCTCGAACTACATGCCTTTCCCGACTCCAATTGGGCAGTGTGTCATGAGGCACGATAAGTATACCACAGGCTACTTGGTATTTTATTTATGACGGACACCAATTATATATCTCAAAGCATGTCAGCCTTGCGGGTCTCTATCAAGTCATTTTTCATGCTATCTGGAGTTAGACTATCATTTTTTTTTTTTCTGTGACAAGAGCTGCTTACAGCACAATTTGTGCCTTCTACACAATAAATTGCCGAAGACTTTGCTAAAGACTTGCCACAAGTTTCTTTTGATTCTTTTCGAAGCGAAATGAGATTCTTCAGAACCCCGTAGTGTGAGCGGGGTAGGGATAAAAAGATATCGAGAGAGATGCAATCCGTTTAGCTAGCCTCACTCTATTGCTAAGAAGGTCAATACTCAGTCGGTAATGTTGCCTGAGAAACTTGCATGAAAGGAAGGTGATAGATAATCCCAACCCAAAAAAAGAAAAAAAGAGGCAAATCAATTTGGTGAAGTTGGAGATTAAGAATTGACCACTCGATATCCGAAACTATATTGGTCACTCTTATCGACCAAGAGCCCCAAGAAATATATTTATGTGCATTTTTTATGATCCACCGAAAATGAAGCATGCACCTGATAGATGGGATTTACAAAAGTCAGCAGCAAGTTACAGCAAAAGATTTTGCAAGCAAACAAATGGGGAAACTGAAACTTATGCCGAGAGAATCCCAACCTGCCATTTATTTGCCTTTGATTTTGTTTCTATCATCATCTTTACAACTCATCTTCTTATTAGAGATATGTCAACAAATCTGGTGAAAACATCTCTACAGCTCATGCTGGCAAATTTTTTAATGACCATCATGAAAATATTGTAATCTCTCCTAAAAAGGAGGAGATGATCGAGCTGTAAGTCCACTATATAAAGAGACACAGAATGCTCAAATTTTTCAAAAAGTTGATTTAATTGTGTTCCTGTAGTTAAGGCTGCACACGAGCCGAGTCGAGCTCGGCCGGCTCAAGCTCGACTTGACTCATGTTTAGCCAGCTCGAGCTCGACACGAGCTTCACATCTTCAACTCGAGCTCGAGAAACTGCCTAGTTTATTTCTTCTTCACTCTTCTTTTTTGTTCTTCACGCTTCTTTTTTGTTCTTCTTCACGCGCGCTTTTTCACATTGACTATGGTGATGTCCTCGGTAATAGCACGATGAGAAGTGCTTAAAGGCAGAAGAAAAAAGAAAAACATAAGGGAAAAGAACGACGAGGAAAGAAGAAAAAAAAGAGAGGAAAAATGGAAATGGTGATTGATTGATTGAAAAACGTAATGATGAAATTGGGTTTAATAATAAAAAAAAGGAAATGTGACGCAAAAAGAAGAAAAATGAAGGAAAATTAAAAAATACAAAACAAAAAAGAAAGAGAAAATAAAAACATGAAAAAAGAAAATAGAAATTAAAGTTGAGCATAGTCGAGTTTGATCGAGTCGAGTTCGTTTAACTCGTACCGAGTCGTCTAACTCGAACTCGGCTCGTTAACATACTCGAGCTTATATTTAAGCTCAAGCTTGACTCATATAAAAACGAGTTGAGCTCGAGTTGAGTTTACTCAAGTGAATTTGAGTCGAACCTGAGTTGGCTTGACTCATTGTGCAGCCTTACCTCTAGTTATGTGTCTTTGAAGTAGGCATGTAACGGACGATGCCCACAGGGAGTCGTTCCTCATGCCTCCTCTATAAAGAGACAGATTAGCATCTGTATGCTTTTGCATATATCAAGATCATTTAAGTGCAGGAAGTTGGTGTTGTTTATATATCCATTAACCCTGGCAGAAATTGAACTCATGTATTCTGTTTATATATATTTATTTTTTTAGTTTTGTGCAAAATTAACAAAAACACAGTTAGGTTTCAATTCCCTTCTTTTTAGCCGCCTGATTTATATATTCAAATCAGTATAGACTATTAAATCGAAGAAATACAAACTCAAACATTCTTTTGTTGTACAACCAAGAGTTGAATACCGTTTTATATAACTTCCTCTAGAAAACAGTTGATATTAAAACAAATTTATGGAATTGTTTTATAAACAACTAGATCTCATTTGGTAGTATATCCGCCTCTAGATTCTCATTTGGTCTTTATGTCCATGACCAATCACTTTTTCATTCGATATTCTTAAGTTTGTTTTGCTATATTGCTAATAAAGCATATGCATCTTCTTTTTACATGTTCTGCTCTCATCATGAAAATTATTCAGCTAGATTTTGTCCCACTCTGACCTGCCTTTAATGTATTTACTTTTCTCTTGTTCCACCCGTTCGCAACCTTTTCTAGAGTATGTGGTAGTGGTATGTAAAGCTGAGACGCGCACACACCCTGCTGACTTAGCAGGTCATTTTCTTTGGATCTTGGCTAGATTGTGGCCTTTTCTTCAATATTAAGCCTTCTATATTTTCAGTAAGAGACAGCTGAACAGTTTCCGGTTACAATATTTGCCGTTTATTTGATCTGCTTTGGAGGCGAAGTTCACTGTAGTTAATTAATGGGCTGCTTAGCTTTTTGTAATCATATTTCCTTTTTTTCTTTTATAGTAGCTTATATTATATACATGCATAAAAGGAGCAGTCAAATAAAGGGACATTCATCAACAAGGATTAAGTTCAGAAAGATGTAATTTTTTGTCGAAAAAATATTATATGGATCAACAGCAGCAATCCAGCCCAAGTGATTTGCGTGCCCGCATCTTTGGGAGTATAAATTACTTGGATAGTCGTCTTCATGATATTCCTCGACCGACTTTTATTTGCGTTATTCTAAACATAGGAGGACCCCGAATCGTTTCATTATCAAACAAGTTAAGCTCTGACGCCGTGAACCCGGTGCGCGTTTACGCAGATCTATCTCATAATATATCTTCAAGATCCGGGGCACAGTTTGCATATCATAAAAGAACACAAAGATCGATGACAACCAAATTGTGATTGAGTTTTATTTTTCTTGTTTTAGTTTTCATGTGCGCAGCAGTTAGTCCAATTTTGAATCCACATAATAGTAGAAAGAATCTGAGTTGAGTATCCTCACCAGAGTTTCATGTAATTTAGTAATAGGAACTACTGTTGAGGAAAAATTAAACGACAGAAAACATTTTCCATTTTTGAGGTCAAACGACTCGTGAGTTTGATAGCTTCAAGAATCGCTTTTTATGATACCAACATTATGTTAAACTCTTCAAGCCAACAAGAGCCCGGCATACCAGACCACCTAAAACTATAAATCAACAATAATTTGTCTGCCTATCTGCATAACCTAGACCGAGGAGCAATACTTGCTTTTTGCTGATATGTTCTTCCCATATCTGATCTGAGCACTTCTCCCAATGTGCTCATTCGATCTGTCTCTTCCTACCAACTGCATCTAACATACCACTTTGACATTGGCTTACAGATGCAGAGTACCGTAACTTGCTACGAGTTTTTACCACCACAGAAGGATGTAACGATCTAAAATGAAATGGATGAACTCCCCATAAGCCCAACACAGACAAACCTCCAAAGGACCAGCGAGAGAGAGAGAGAGAGAGAGTATGTAAGCTTCGAATTGAAACGGAGAAATCTAGGAGTTTAGGAAACCATCTTAATTGAATCAACATGCAAAATTGAGGTTCAAACAAGTTTAGCGTCACCGGGTCAGCTTTGGTTGTCTCCAACCGCTGCTGGTGTTCCTCTGTAGCGTACAACCTGCAGGTTTAGAAAATGAACACAAACATGTTTTATGGCTGCCTTAAAACGGTTAGGTAGGTCTTCCTTGGAAGTCTTGTCGAGGAAGACAGTACCAAGCTGCGTTCAATTCCCTCAAACAAAAGATCTGCAACAATCGGAAGGCAATGGCTATTATTTTCTTTTGGCCATACATATATACGCTTTTCACGTAATTACATGTTTACAGCAGAAACCTTTTAGAGCTTCCAATTACTCGCCATGCTTTTTTCCTGTGCAACTATGCAGATGCTGTCAAAGGAGGAGGCTTTACTGAATCATCTTCTCTGTAATTGACTCTTGGTCGACACTCCGTACGGCGACACTGGCGGCGGCGTCGGGGGCTGGCGCCTGAAAGCCATTCTCCGGCAACCCGCACCTTTGGCACCTCCGGACGGTTGGAGGCAGTGCCAAGGGAGGAGGGCGAGAGGAAGGGGCGGCAGTCTTCCGGGAGAGGAGAAGGCGGCGGCAGGATGGGCAGGAGGAGTGGGACGAGAGCCAGGTGTCAATGCAGAACGGGTGGAAGCAGTGACCGCAAAGGGGAAGGACCCTCACCTGCTCCCCGGTGAGGAACTCGGACAGGCAGATCGCGCAGTCGGTGGACTTGCCGGCCCCGGCGTCGAAGGCCGCGACGGGAATAGCGCGGATGGTTTTTTGCTTGAGTCCCTTGTTGGCCTCTACGTCGTCGTAATCATCGCTGCCGCTGCTAATGCCGAAGCGGCACAGGCGCAGCGCGTCATGAAGCCCCAGCTGATGAGGCAGATGAGGGTGCAGAGTAGCGCTGCCAGGATGACCACCACGTCCGAGTTGATGGCCCCGTTCGGCGGCTGGCCACCTCCTCCAGTCGACGCTGCGTGTCCGGCCAGCAGCCGCCGGGAGAGTCTCGCCCCAGAGATGAGCTCCATCGAGTGTGCAAAAGAGAAGAAGGAATAGGAACTATTTAACAAAGAATTTGTTGTTGCTTTTAGCCAACATCACTAACGTCTTAGTACCACATCGATAGTATAATACGGATAACTATAATGAAAAAAAAAAAGAATGTCATTTGGGTATGAAGACGTACCGAAAGGTATGTCTTGATATCTTGCACTGAAAATCCTCATTTTTAACGTATATTATATATATTTATGTATCACTTGTATAAATCAGTTATATATGTATATTTATAGATCACTTGTATTTTTATTGTATGTGTATTTATAGATCAAATCTTAGATCCAAATTTGAATAAATCCAAATCTATCGGTCAAATCTTATATACGTTTGTTTTGCTATCTTTTCATTTTTGGACTTAAAATATAAAATAAATAGTTAGAGTTAGAACTTCACACACATATATATATATATATATATATATATATATATATATATATATATATATATATATATATATATATATATATATATATATATATATATATATATATGTGTGTGTGTGTGACATATTTGTTCATTTGTAAGTGAAAAAGAAGGAGGATTTTCAATGCACGATATCAAAATATACCTATAAATTCTCTTGTCATTTTTTCTTTTTAGTCTTATAACATAAAATAAGAGTTACGGTTAGAAACATGTATATATGAAATCCAACGTGAAATACGACGTATAGAAAATAAGAATTATATGCTCAAAAAAGAAAAAGAATAAAACGGGGCATTTTTTCTTTTACTCAGACGTATCCGGAGTGTCTCATCTACTGGATCGTTCATTTTAATTAAGAATTTCGCAAACGGATACAAGTGGGACTGATCTATAAGTACATATATAATATAAGTTAAGAAGGAGGATTTAGGATAAAAATAGCAGTATTAAATAGCCCCTGTCCCTTCTTACACTTTTGCATACTCGAATGCGCTCATCTCTTGGCCGAGACTCTCCCGGTGGCTGCTGGCCGGACCGGCAGCATCTACTGGAGGAGGTGGGGGCGAGCCGCCGAACGGGGCAGTGAACTCGGACGCGGTGGTCATCCTTGCTGCGCTCCTCTGCACCCTCATCGGCTGGGGCTTCATGACGCGCTGCTCCTGCTGGTACCGCTTTCTCCGCCGCTTTCGGCATTAGCAGTGGCGGCAACGACGACGTAGAGGCCAATAAGGGCCTCAAGAAAAAGGCCATCCTCGCTCTTCCCGTCGGCTTCTTCGACGCCGGGGCCGGCAAGTCCACCGACTGCACCATCTGCCTGTCCGAGTTCCTCACCGGCGAGCAGGTGAGGGTCTTTCCACTTTGCGGCCACTGCTTCCACCCGTCCTGCATTGACATCTGGCTCTCGTCCCACTTCTGCTGCCCATTATGCCGCCTCCTCCTTTCCCTGAAGACTGCTGCCCTTCTCCCTCCTCCCTCCGCACCGCCTTTGACCGTCCCGAAGTGCCAAGGGTGCAGGTCGACGGAAAGGATGAGTGTCGACCAAACGCAGAGAAGGTGATCCGGTGAGGCCTCTGCCTGTGTAGACGCTTTTGGCTTTTTCCCTCCTCCTCCTTTGACAGCATCGGAAAAAAGTATGGCGGGTAGTTGGAAGCTCTTCCTTTTCTAAAAGGTTTTTGCTGTAAACTTGTGATTACGTGAAAAGAGTATATATGTATAGATAAAAGAAAATTATAAGCATTGCCTTCCGTTGGCTACAGATCTTTTGCGGGATTTGAACGCAGTTTGGTACTGTCTTCCTGAACAAGACTTCAAAGGAAGAACTACCTAGCCCTTTTAAGGCAGCCATAAAACATATTGGCTGTTCATTTTCTACTGCAAATTGTACGCTACAGAGGAACACAAACACCGATTGCCTGCCTGACAACCAAAGCTCACCCGGTGATGCTAAACTTGTTTGGATCTCAGTTTAGCATATTGATGGTTTCCTTAGTTCCTAGATTTCATTGCTTCAATTTGGAGGTTAGAAACTCTCTCTCTCTCTCTCTCTCTCTCTCTCTCTCTCTCTCTCTCTCTCTCTGGTGCTTTGGAGGTTTGTCTGTGTTGGGCTGCTCGGAAGTTCATCCATTTCTTTTTAGGTCTTTACATCTTTCTGTAGTAGTAAAAACTAATAGCAAGTTACAATAGCCTGCATATGTAAGTCTATGTCAAGTGGTACGTCAGTAGCCTTTGGAGCTTTCTTTTTCACTCTTTCATTTTTGTTCTTGTCCTTTGTCATTTTCAATTGGAAAGATGCAGACAGATCGAATAAGCACATTGGGAAAAGGGTTCAGAGCAGATGTGGAGAGTGAAGGACATAACAGCAAAAAGCAAGTATTGCTCCTCACTCTAGTTTATGCACATACAAATTATTATTGATGCGAAGCTTTAGGCAGACTTCACTGGCCGGTGTGCATATTTGGAACTCTTGTTTTTGAAATTTGAAACGTCAGCTAGCTCAGATTTTCGTCTCCAATGTTTCTTATCGGTGATAATTTTTTACTAGATCTTCTGTCAAAGTTAAACTTCAAATGCGCCTTAGAACTTTGCAATGCAGGTTATTTCTTGTGGGCCCTGAGAAGTATGGGAAGGACGAATGGAGAAGCATTTCAAGAAACTTCGTTGTGACCCAAACAAGTTGCTAGCCATGCACAGAAATACTTCATCCGCCTTAATTTAGGAACCAAGGACAAAGTCCGAGTAATTAGTATATATACATGATATAACCATTATCAACGAGCGAGAATGTCATCTGTCTAATTCTTCGCGATCGACTCAAAGATGCGACAACTGCACATCTTCCCCCCACTCTTTCTTGTCTAAAGCCTTTTGATCATGCGAGTTAGATTTCCAGTTAGCCGCCATGTTGGACATGAGCGTTTCTCATCTTCTGTAGAGCTCCATGTTTGATGGTCTGGTTCAATGTTGAGGCATGAGAGAGCACCTGGTTGTTCTTCTCATATGGTCAGCGAGATGGTAGCTCGATTATTTTGATGTAAGAAATACTGTGAATGATGCTTTAGTTTGTGCTACTATTTTGGTCCCTAATTCTCTACTTTAAGTAGTGAATTCAGTTCTCAAATCTCCCTCTCTCTCTCGCACATAGTGCCATTAGTTTTTTGAAGCAGTTCAAACTTGCCTCATTCATATGTGACGAGCCTGAGTCATTTGAAGAAGAAGACAGCCTTGTTCGAACTCATCCTAGCTATGAACCGTTCGATTGATTTTACAAACCAAGCTTGAATTTGGTTCATGCTACAGCTGGAAGTCCTAGGTCCGATTTATTCGTGAGATTGTATGACTACAATTTAATGTTGAAGTCCTAAGTTTGTCTACATGTAAGACCATAAAGATCATAACCGCATAAATAAGCTTTTTGAATTGTTATTACATAAAAAATGTAGATATTGTACATTCTGGTTTCCTTTCATGTAGTTTAGTTCTCGATTATTTTGGTTTTTTTTATACCCTGGTTCCTATATTATCAAGGGAGTGCATAAATGCTTTGATATGTGCTTTTTTAGTTTAAAGGTTTCTTTTCCCTCTCGATTAACTAATTAATAATTTGTTTTTTCATTTAGTAATCGGGATAGTGTACCATGCTAAATCTGTGCAATTTATTCGTCAAACTCCAAAAGCCAAACCCAGAACAAGAAACATCTTTGTCAATGGTAACTTCCGTGTCATTTTTTCTCCTGGAATTATGCAAACAACCCATTTTAACATATGAGTTTGTAAGTATTCCTAAAAATCAGAAGATCGTTTCGACATGATGTAATTAACTATGAATATTATCAATCAAGTGTATACATAATCGCATGATGTTTCTTGAAACGAGAGCGCAATGTCATTGGAGAAACTCAATATTCTTCTTATCAAGTGCACCTTTTGAGATTACATATTATTATTATAAATTTAGAATGGGATCCCTAACATGTGCCAGATGTTGAGTTGTCATCCTTTGCTTCAAACTTTTTTATAAAGCCTTAGGACTCGCTTCATATCAATTCATATCAACTCAGGGTCATAATCACAAACAACATTTTGGAGTTTCACACACTGAGGTTTTTCTTTGGTATAATATAGTAAACTTGAAAAGTAAAAAAAAAATATAGTAAATTTTTAAAAATAAAAAACTAAAAATAGAAAAAAACAAAATAAGTAAAAACTAATAACACAAACATCTAAGTAGATTTGCAACAAATAAAAAAATAAAAAAAAATAATTTGGTATTAAAAAATGAAAGTTTTTCTTTGTAACTGCTTATAAAATTGTTTAACAGAAAAGTAAGACGGATCTGCGATAATGAAAGAAAGGGAAAAGGTGGTGTTTGTAAAATCAGATAAGTTGAGGTCTGTTTTGGTAAACAAAAGTTAAGGCAGAACCTTTTGTAGAAAGGGAAAAGAATGAAGTGACGTAGGGGTAATTAAGTCGTTTGGAAAAAAAATGGTCCGAGTCTCTGGTTTCTCCAAGGGCCACGGAGCGCGGGAACCCTGAGACGCGGGTTGATCGTACGTGGATGCTCTCTCCAGAAGAAATAACGTCCATGGCGGCGGCAACGAATCTCCCGCCTCATGTTTCTCCTCTTACTTCCCGCAAGTTTAGTTTCTCTGGTATTAAGGGATGGGTTAGCTGAAATCCTAGCCTTTTGTACCATCCTTCCCATCTTCTTTCCCGGTTGGCTGTGGTATTAAGTTCCCAGTGCTTTAGTTTGAGTAGAAAAATGGGAGCGATCATGATTAGATTTTAGGGATCAAAGATTGTTTTTCCCAAGTTGTGATCATTCAGTTTTTTATTCAACGATATTAATGGCGACGACGATGGGAATGGCGGAGGAATACGATGGCCGTTGCAAGGAAGGTTTAAGGCTGTTCTCGCCTGGGTATTATGGGGTTTGTGCGATTGGGGGAATGCTCAGCGCCGGCGCCACTCACCTGGCTATCACTCCTCTGGATGTATTGAAGGTTAATATGCAGGTAAACTTTTTTGTAGCTTCTAACGTCCTCTTGCTTCTTGACGACTCTCGGTGGGCGTTGTTTGTCTAGTGGTTGATTTCCTATTTCATATAATGTGAACGATGTTTTGCTATTGTTTTCTTGACTGTCCGTTTTATATTAATGAAGAATATGGTTGAGCTGCGGCCATAGGTTTTGTTTCTCTCCATTTGGATTGGTTGGTATTCAGTTGGATGAGATGATTCGTTGGCGTTTGTCTCGTTTGATCTGCCCTCTCAATAGGTGTGCCCTTCAATCGCCACTGCCGTTGGCTGTTAGGGTGATGGCTGTGTATTAGAGCACTTTTTTAGGATTTCTCTCTAATTATTATTATTATTTATTGGTAATATTATTATTACTATTTTCATCTCTGCAGGTACGTACTTCTGTGCATTTTTCTCTATTCATGAGTTTTCTTTTGCTTGAATCTACACATTGCTAAAGAAATGGTTAGGTGCAGAGCTTCCTTTAAAGATTGTGTTTGTGGATTTTTTTTCCTTTGAAGAACAGTTCAGCTTAAAAAAAAAATCTGCGAATTCATAAAATAATCGTAAAGCAAAGAAAGAGAATTTTGCTTGAAAAGTGTTTCATTTTGTGATATTTTTCTTTGTAGGTGAATCCAGCAAAATACAATAGCATTTTTTCTGGTTTTAGTGTATTATGGAAGGAGCAAGGGATTGTAGGACTTTGGAGAGGTTGGGCCGGGAAGTTATACGGATATGGTGCACAAGGAGGTTGTAAGTTTGGCCTTTATGAATACTTCAAGAAGACGTATTCTGATGCGTTTGGGCCAAATGTCGCTGGGAGGCAGAGAACTTGGATTTATTTTTTGAGCAGTGCATCTGCTCAAGTGATTGCGGATGTTGCCCTCTGTCCTTTCGAGGCAGTCAAAGTTCGTGTGCAAACTCAACCTAACTATGCTAAAGGATTGATTGATGGCTTTCCAAAATTGTATGCAGCTGAAGGCCTGCCAGGGTAAGAAGGAGCTTCTTTGTTCATTGCCCAAAGTTATTTGTGTATTTCTGGAGATGGTTTCAGACTTTGAGTTCATCTCTTTGATTCTAATTGCTAAATGCTTTTGTAACTGCAGCTTCTACAGGGGTCTTGCTCCACTTTGGGCACGCAATCTTCCATGTAAATGAACTCATTTTTTCTTTCCCTGAAGAATTGGCCAAATAGAACTTTTTGATTTCTGAAATTTTCAGCGTTGAAGGGAGAGTAAAGAATGAAAAAATTAGTTGGCCTATGACATGGAACATATTTCCATGACTTGTGGGCTATTTTATAGCTGAATATGACTTGTACCCTATTTTATAGCTGAATGGACGATTTCCCATGTCCAAGTGGTTAGATGATCTCATATAAAAGAATGACCTGTGATTATTTAGTGTTGACCCAATTACAGATGTCCAAGTGGTTGGAGCTTGTGTCAAACTGATGTGACTCTGTTTCTAGCTTTATATCTCTTTATATGGAACTGACATTTTTATCTCCACTACATTTGCCGAACCCCAAATGGATTGCTGCATCAATGTGATCAAGATAATTTTTTTCATGTCTCACAATTGTGAGCTTTTTTCTTTCTTAAGATGAAGAAAAGAGCAAAATATCTGGATTTAGGTTGCATTTGTGGTTTGAGTTTTTTTTGGTTATTGTATGCTGTTGGATGAAGAAAGGCTTTGCATGCTCCTGGAACTTTATAATCTGGCTTGTTTACTGAAGGCCTGCTAGCTTGGTTAAACATTGAATAGATGAGGTCTTGTTCATAAGTTCCTTTCTCATGTAGATAATAAGAAGCTATCTACGTTGCATGGTGTATTTATGTTGAATATTTTAATCTTGTTTGTGTTTTGGGCAGTTTCCATCCTCATGTTCTCAACGTTTGAGCATACAGTAGATCTTTTATACCATAATGTTATTCAGAGGAAGAAGGAGGACTGTTCAAGAGTTCAACAGCTTGCTATCACATGCACAGCTGGCTACGTAGCTGGTTCTGTTGGTACTGTTGTCTCAAATCCTGCTGACAACGTTGTTGCATCTCTCTATAATAAAAAGGCTGAGAATGTTTTTCAGGTTTCTTCCTATTCTTGCTATTTTGTTGTGTGCGTGTCCTTTTTTTTCCCCCTTTTTTCTGCTTAGCATCTGTAAATCTAACATAACCATACCGTGGAAACCAGGTGAAAGCACTTATTTATTTTTTCCTGTTCATTGCAGGCGGTTAAGAATATTGGGCTTGTCAATCTCTTCACTAGAAGTCTCCCTATCCGAGCTGCCATTGTGGGTCCTGTCATTACTATGCAATGGTGCTTGTATGACACCATCAAACTCTTAACTGGATTGTGAGTATACTGTCTGCACTTGTGCTTGAAGGCTTTTAAAATCGAAACATTTAAATGATGCTGTATCTAGAGTCCATCTGAGAAACTTTTATAGGCTAGAGATGCAAAGGGTTATGTTGAGCATGTTATATGCTGTTCATAAAGCAGTACATGCATCATCCTTCACTAACTGATATCTGCCTCGATTGTCATGCATGTGGCAGGTTGTGCATTGTAACTTTGTTGAGACTTGTTAGAGCCATTTTGCAGTCCCGTGGTTGGGTGCCATAATGTATGTGATCTTTCTGTCATATATATTGTTTATTAGGATAGCGTGGACAGTTCAGCGCCACCTGGAAACTCTATGCATACATTGAGGGTTTCATATTCGATATGGCTGTTAACTGTTAAACAAAGATGGATCTCATAGAAACTGTCCTTATACGGGGCAATATTAAAAAAAATTTGCAATTAAGGGGGTTGAACCCCTCTTTCCTGCTCTGTGATATGGAACAATTCCCGAACAGAATTGAGTGGTGAATCTACTACCATTCTCTCAAATTTGGCAACGATTCCCAGGCACAGTTGGACCTGTGGCATGAATGGTGGACATATCTGTGTTCCTGTTCGATATATACCTCTCTCAGTCGGTTTAGTTGCTGGTATAGGCTACACATAACTGTGGTTACGAGTGGAAGCATTTGTTTTAATTATTAACGTTGTTCTTGGTTATTCGTTATAGCTGATTCCATTCTTGTGGTTTTTTTCAGGCCTACTAGTGGTGGTGTCGGCTACGTGGTTGAAACCGAGCATATCAGCTAGGTTCTTCTTTGTTCTCTTGGTATTGAAATTTTTATGTATATAGATAAGCACGAGAGAGGGATTTCGGAAAAGGGGGAGAGTGGGGGATGGCTTCGGGGAGTGAAAATTACATGATTTAGGAAAAGCAAAAGTGTCAGCTTGTTATGTTGTTGTAAGTTGGAAATTAGTGTTTTGCTACCCCACTTGTAGCATTACGTTTGTTTCAGTGCAAATGATAATGCCATATTTGCTAGCACAAGTGGTGTTGTGATTGGACATTGTGGACAATTGATGCGCAAGAAGATGCATTGGCCCAAAAATCACTGCGAGTCCGTGCCTTCCTTCTTGGTTCGAGTGCAAGTTATTGGGTTTTCTAGGTAGACCTGTTTTCACACCAGATTTTGGGGGGTTAAGTGGTGTAGGTATTGTGACCCAGAGAGAACTAAGGGAGAGACAGCTTTGCTATACGGAATACGTTAAATAAGCATTGATTGGTCTTCCGCAGGAAAAACGAAAAGTTCTATAATACGCTAGGTCAGGCTTTTTCTGCCCTGAAATGATAAATATAAGTTCAAATCAAGAAATTGGTTTTAGAACTCCAAACTTCATGGAATATAGTAACGAGAGGTATCGTGCATGATAGGGTTTGATAATCTACCTGCGTAAATAAAATGGGGATGCTTTAGTCAAGTGTAAATTTTCTCCAATGTAAATCGCAGCATTGTGATTGCTTGCGAGTAATCCTTTCTCGAGAAAGTGGGCGCGACATATGTCGTAGGTTTCTCTTTTATATCGAGAGTTGATTCTATCTTGCAGTTTAGAGATTGAAAGACAGTTGGAAAAAAAGAACACCTTCAAGCTACTGTGGTATCAATTCGTAAATCATAACGAGAGTTAAACGCCGCTTGCAGGCTAGAATAATTCAGAAACACGAATGAAGGAAAATGACCTTCAAGTTATTCTAGTTTCAAATTTATGTCTTTGTACATTACAGCATCGTTTCTGATTTAAATTTGTTTGGATCTAAGTTAGTATCCGAGGAGTCACAACTTTCATGAAAATGTCACAAGTTCCAGGGTGAAGTGGTTAGCACAATTAAGAGATGTTCCGGCACCCTGATCGGTATGCGGCAATCTTGTCCCTAGCGAGGTAATAGCTTCATTGTCGATCATACTATTACTCTTAGCTAAAAACTCAGCTTCCCTTCCGCTTCAATGTGCTGAGATTCGCTTATTGATTGGTTTAAGTCGCCTATAAGCGTTATTAGGGGGTTCCACATTTGTATGTTAAAGAAAATTGCTTGAAAATGAATTCAGCTGCCAAAGGTAGGTAATCGAAGCAAGACATGATCCTCAACGTGCTTGGGTCATGTGATGAGGCTTGCATTGGCTTCTTATTTACTGGTTGTAATCGAATTGATACCTTATTGGCTGTTCCCACTTTCCGTTAGCTTGAATCTACCATGTTCAATTCGAAGCGTGTCGCCAAGATCTTGTTTGAAATGGGTACTAATGAAGCCGTGTTTGGATATGGAAACAATGCAACTCTGTGTGCGTTACGTGTAAAGGAATCCAAACCCCATTGGAGTGGATTCTTGCAATGCTGCTTTATATAATCTCCTAACATCCGACTCCCTACATATGAGTCCTGATGGTTTGTGCCCCCCATGATATTCAAGGCCACATGATTGTTGAGACCATGGTCTGAATCTAATCATCACTTGTTGCTTCCTCGAAATGCGTCTCTTTGCCA
>JAANDH010000614.1:160444-172182 GCA_011799765.1 Nymphaea thermarum | reverse complement strand
TGACATGAAGGATCTTGGTTGTGCATCTTTTGTATTGGGGATCCAAATATTTCGAGATCGTTCTCGGGGTATTCTTGGATTATCACAAAAGGCCTACATTGATAAGGTGCTTCAGTGATATGACATGAAAAGTTGTAAGCCAGGAGATACTCCAGTTGCTAAAGGAGACAAGTTTAGTCTCAAACAGTGCCCCAAAAGTAAAATCGAATCTAAGGAAATGGAAATGATTCCCTATTTGTCTGTTGTGGGAATTCTCATGTATGCTCAGGTTTGTACTCGTATGGATATTGCATTTATCGTTGTATTGTTAGACAGATACTTAAATGATCCTGGTATGGATCATTTGAAAGCAGTCAAAACAGTTTTGAGGTACTTACAAAGAACATAAGATTTTATGCTTACATACAGGAAGTCAGACCAGTGGGAGATCATGGAGTATTTAAATTCTGACTTTGCTGGGTGTCACGATAATGACATCCAATCAGGTTTTGTGATTGCAGAATTTTGTCACGGGGCTGCGCATTGTGAATGGTATAGAAAGACCACTAAGGTTATTGTGTGACAATAATTCAGCAGTCATGTACTCTAATAACAGCCGTTCGTCAAAGTCGAAGCACATCGACATTAAGTTTTAGCTGTTAAAGAGAGGATACATAATGGTCAGGTGTCTAGAGCATATTAGGACAAACTCCATTATTGCGGATCCGCTTACCAAGGATTTAACACATAAGGTCTTTCACGAACATGTTGTTCATATGGGGGTGTTATCCTTGGATGATGTGCAGGTTTAGTGAGAGTTTGTATTTTGTTTGCTCTTATGTATGGACACATATTCAGTTTTTCTGCAGAATAAAGTTTAAAGTTCTTTGGTTCCATTCTGTACTTATGTATTTATGTTTTGATCTCCATAAGGTTTTAAAGTTGGACCAGTTGAGAATAGGCATGTTGTAATCACATTACATGTAATTCTCATGCTATACATCCATATCAGATCTATGTCATTGATTATGTTAACATTTGTGATCATTGAAGGTTTAGCTAATTTTATTATAGCGAAAGCCGCTTTGGTTCCTAGTTGATATGGTCATGGACGAGATTGGTGAAAATGACGTTTAATAAGATAGCAATTATGAGCTCCTAAGGTTTTGTGTAATGTCTGAATGTATAAAGACATATTAGGCCCAAGTGGGAGATTGTAAGATCATTTGGTGGGCCGGCATATGTCTATGAGGAATTTCAGACATTATGGCTATCTTAAAGTGAATATTCGCTTAAGTGATTGCGTTTTGGGATATTACGTCATTTTAGATGGTATGGGATAATTTTGAAATGTATAGATACCAGTACGGAATTACGGACTCTTTGATGGGTTGAATCCGTAATTGTCCTCATTATAAAATGGTAGTGGTCCCCGGGGTCGTGCAATGGTTGCTTGAAACGTTGGTTTCTAGGGTTGTCTCTTCCCCATCTGAGAGAGACCTCACGTGCGGCCGCAAAGACCCTGAAAGATCCTACCTTGCGATCTACCATCCAGTACTTCAGATGGAATCAGGTACGCTTCCGCTTTAAGTTTAAGGTTTTGTTTAATTCGATGATTTAGCAAAAGCATGATCCTGTTTTGTTTAGGGCATATACATTTGGTTTCGTGTATGCATGAGGGGAGAAATCCCAACAGTAGTCGCCCCAAACCCCACTATATTTGAAAGATGAGCACATTTGGTTGCTATTCACGAACATAATAATTGTCTTGTTCTGCGAAGCACACTCTATGTGCAAAAGAAATCCCACAAGCAACATAAGTATTCAACTTAGGCAATTGCATGAAATACATCAACAGTGTCGCCCACGACACACGATATCGCACTCGCTGTCGCATATAGAATCACACACAATATTTGGTGCGATAATGTTTTTTGGTTTCTGTTTCTGTTTGAAGATGCCTCCCACCAGCTTTTTCGACTCCGAGGAATGCACACACTTGTGCTCCAGGCTAAGGTGGTGCCTAGTTGGGGCGTGTGCTGAAAAATTTAGATAGCTAGTTGAGTCTCAAACTTTATTGAATGAAGAAGACATCCTTGCTGAGGACGGGGACGCACTATTGTTGCAGAATGCAGGGGTCACTCTAGTTGAAACGCAACGACAGGAAGAGTTACTGAGGTGATATGCCACTGCCAATAGTGGGTAGGTAGTAGCGAAAATAAAATGCGTAGATGAGAATCTAAAGTTTGAGAATGAAGAAGCAGAAGATGAAAAGAAAAGAAAGTAGCAGAAGCCGATTGATGCAGAGTAGAGGCGGTGATGGAAGAAGACCAATGCTATAAGAATTTGGAGAAACGGATCCGGGAGAGTAAGTAGATCAAAAGGTAGATTCGACCCCTTTGTAGCCCTTGTTGCCTTTTTTTCTGAAAGAAAAAAATGAATTATTAAATAGAATACTTATTTTATTAATCAAACTTTTTTGTTTTATTTCTCTTGGTTAATTTTTTGTGGGAGAGTATCTTGTGGGAGGTAAACTAAGATTCTAATAAAGGGTTTGTCGATGGGAGAAAAAGAGAGCGAGTTCTCAATTTCCTTAGCTCTTTCTTCTTCTTGTTTCTCCTCTCTCTTCTGCTTTATGTTTTTTTTCTTCATTCCCTTTCACTTTATTGATCGGTGGATTAAGTGGATCTTTTCATGCGACAAAAAGTGACGTTCATCCTCCTTTGGTTTGTCAGTTTTGGTACTATCCATCCATATGCATGAAAATGATCGATATTAAAATGAATGCTAGAAAGATGTTTGTGCACACGGTATAAAAATATGTGACCTCTGTTCATGTGCATGCTTAATTATTATATATCAGTTCAATTTTATTTTCGTGCTATCTACTATGGGTATGTCCTCAACAAATACATGATGTGGATGCGCATATATGATGTTTCTTTAATAGAACATCATGAATTAAACTCAAATCTCTTCTGTTTCTGCATATGTAAAAGGTACAACTAATATCAGTAATCATAGTGATCAGAGATAAAGTCGACAACCTCTGCCCTATCTACCGGAGGCACCAGAGCCTTCTCTGCTCAGCCAATTAAATGCTAAACCAACAATAGAGAAAAAAGTATGTGTACATCTATAAAAATGCATAAGAATAGAAGCCTTGAGAAGTGTTTCCTTGTTCTGCTGCTTTATTTGTGCTCTCAGACTGCTGCGTTCTTCTTCCTCGTTATATCAATCCTTGGTGAGAATTTTCTGCTTGAAACATGTAGAAAATGAGAAAATAATAATTAATGGTTAGAAACTGAAAGGACAAGAAAATGCGCTTGGAGACTTGGCCGACGCAGTGCTTCTGGCGGCCTCGCTGCTTGCCGCAGGTGGCCCGTGATGACCGATGCTTTCCGGCCATACCCAAAGCCAGTTACAACCTAGATATCAATGTAAAAAAATAAATAAGTAAATGTATTAGAGAGAGAGAGAGAGAGAGAGAGAGAGAGAGAGAGAGAGAGAGAGAGAGAGAGAGAGGAAGAAGCTGACTTGGGCTGTGCGGTGGTGGCCGCCGATGATCAGATGTCGCAGGATCCGTCGGACACCCGAGATGGACGGAATACCATGAAAGCTCTCGGTCGGAGAAAGGAAAGGTGAGGAGAGAGAGAAAAATGAGGAAAAAGTAATAGTAATCGGTTAAGAGCAGGCTTTTTAGCCATTTACGAGATAACTCCTAAATTGCCCCAAAAGTTTTAGAGATTTCTGGAAATAGTGTCATAGTTAAAAAGTTTTCATTGTTTTATACTTTTATTTGCGGAAGGAGGATCCTCACTCCTCAGCCCTGACCTCTTGGTTTTCTAGAGGAGTTCTCATGTCTACGAAACTTTCGGACTCTAAAAGTTCAACATGCCCTATTCTTAAGTTTTAGAAATTCTTAAAAGGCGCTTTGGACCAGCTTTCTGTCAAACCAGAGATACAGCTTTCTTTTACTTCTTAAAAGGGGTTTAAGCTTGGAAAGTCCGTTTCAACTCAACTTTAGTTTAATTAAGAAGTTGAACGTTATGCTGCTCACCTTTTTTCTTTTTTGTAAATTTGGAAATATTGTTTTTTTCCTTTAAATTCGTGAGATATTTGTTGTTAGCATTTTGCCTCTATTAGAATCCATTGTGTAGGGTTTACGATAGATAGAGTCATCCTTAAGCATTGCTAATTATAAAACAGCAGTTTCATGTATCAATTTATTGATTCCGATTAAATTTGGATATAGATATAAATCTAGATCCACTTTGGATTATTTTGCTAAACAGTGTAAGCTTACACTTATTTTTTGTAAATAGCTTCATAGATCCTAATTTTGAAATGAACTATGATGAAGGACCTGCAATATCGTGAACCCAAATATTGGAACTAGATCTGATTCGTTTTAAAATAGATGCTTTAATTCTGGATACGTTTTCAATGGGTTCTACCTTCATTGTTATATTTTTTTAAGAAATCTGTTGGTCTCAATTCTATTTTCTGTGAAATATGGTGCAAAATAGGTCAGAGCTGGATTTCATCCAGTACTATTTGCAGTCCAGTTTTCTATTATTTTAAAGCGTGTTTGATGAGGTGGAATTGTGGAATTAAAACTCTAATTTTTACTGAAATGAGAATTGCATTATCAAACAAAAAAAATTTGATTTCAGAATTATGGGTTCATTCTTGAATCAAATTCCAAAATTATGGTTCTACCCTAGGGAGTGGAATTATAATTATAGAATTTTAGAATCTTTTCATCTCTTTTTAAGGCACAGGTCATGAAGGCTTTAATTCTTGAATTCTAGAATTTTGCTTCCTATTTAAACAAACATGTCATTTTCAATTCTGGAACCAAAATTCCATGCTATCAAACACAAAAAAAAAAGACTGGAACTGGAAATTTCATTCCAATTACCATATAAGGTGAAATTTTGTTTCTATAATTTTAATTCTAGCATCCAAATTCAAGGTTCTCAAACATCCCTCTTAAGTTGTAGCATTTCTTTAGAAGGACCATGAACAGATTTTTGTAATCCAAATAGATTTGGATCCAATTCTGAATTTGCCTTGAAATGAAAGCTTTGGTAGTTTCAATTAAATTCACATTCATAAATAAATCCATATAAGTATGTATATTAATTGTTGTAAATGGACTTTGCAATGAGTCCGATTATTTTAAGAATATGTATCTATATATTTAGCCATTGTGAATGGATTTCAATCTCGGTTTAATTTGCTCAAAGTTTATAACTTTAAGTTATGAGATTATCTGGATTTGGATCCAAATTGAGTTTATGCCAATGTTATGCATGACAATGTCGATCACGTAGCTCGAGTTCCAATTGAAACTCGATAATAATTGGTTGTGATGGCCGTTGTTATGCCAATTAATGCAATTCAGTTCTGCTATGTGAAATGTTTATATTTGTTGAACATGCACTAAATGAATCACATGAGCAAAGTGAATATGTATTGAAACATGTTTAAATATGTGAATTAAATATGAATGCTCATAATGGTTAGTGCATAATCTGGTCTGATCATTTGTTGTCTGAACTGCTCGCTGGGCAGGGTGACATGATCTCTTGTGGTAGGAGGTAAGAATAGGGGTTTTTCCCTTCCACTTGACTGGGGCTGGACAGGCTCATGATATGCCATCCAGGCCATTTTATTGTTTTGCAGCAAACTCTACCTGTGTTTTTGAGTATACTTATTACAAGGTACCCTATTCCTCTGCCACAAAATTTGTTGAACCCTCAAACTTGTCCTTTTGAAGAGTCGGTTCAATGGAGGAAGATAGTGACTGATCTCTAAGTCTAGTACTAGCACATGTTGTTGTTGATACCTTGTAGTTGTCATTGGTTATTCTTTTGAACAATGAAATAAAAATATTGTGTGAAAATACAAGTGCCGACTGAGACACCATTTGCATAGTGCTCATGGTTGATTGACAAGAGAAACTTAATTATGTTTGCAAGCATGCCAATATATAATCATTATTGCATGTATATACACTTACTAAGTTCACATGACATTGTTGTTACAGGTACTTGTTATTGACTTCATGCAGCAGTAAGGTAAGTTTGATTTTGATATATGTATGTAAATATATATATATATAAACCAAGGGTAGACATCATACTGAAAACTTTCTCAAGTTCTCATACCCAATTTTCATTCTAGGTGATTGTGAATAGAAGAGATTTGATGAGGTTCTTGTACTATCATGATGATCTAATCCGCCTCACTAATCTATTTTGTGAATTGGATTATGTAAATTTAAATATTTTGGGATACCATAAACTTTTGATACTCTATGCTTTTATGAAAAATTGTCTTTGAATGTAAATTTCCATTTATCATTCAAGTGTTGGTAATTTGAAATCAGTAAGTGATTGATGCAAGCTCTGCTTGCAGTAACAACAATTTAGAACCCTTTGATAGCGACAAGGAAGTAAATGTAAAATGCAATAGCGACAAGGAAGTAAACAGTAAACATGAGAAAGACCAAAGTGTTAAAGAAAAACATTTACTTTTTTGTTTTTTCAATGTTTCAACTAATGACAAATAAGTTTGTCGTTCATTGATAAGGACAAATGAAAGTATAGGGACAAGTCCTAAACACATAACCCGAATCCGAATGAATCCAAACATATACAAACTAAATATAAGTACAACATAGATCCCAAAACGATATATAATCCAAAGTCACAAATCAAGTAGTTTAACCTAACAAAGGACTATATGTGCATCGTGGTTGTCCCTTTGTGTGCCTCTTGATGTATGCAGAGGCGCCTTGCTTCCATTGTGCTCCAAATCTGTAGAGAATTCCACTACTGAGGTCTCACGATTTGCACTGAAGCTTGAAGGTTAGTCCTAAGGCATAGAACTAGAGTCGGGTACATGACAGGTCTGGTCCTGCTTTGCATAATTCTCACCTGGTTGGAGAGAAGTGGTTTCTCAAAAATCATTATCACCAAAGTAGGGAAACAGATCAGAAACATTGAAGATCGGTGGAATTTGTCAATCCTCCGGAAGCTCACACAAATATTCATTCTTTCCTAGATGATGAAGGATGTGGAAAGGTCTATATTTCTTTGGACTTAACTTACTATAGGTACCAGCAAGACATCGTTCAGGATGCATGTAAACCCAAACTCGTTGACCTACTTCAAAGTTGACATCTCGACAATCCCAACCAACAAGGGACTTGTAGGTTTCATACCACCCTGGAGTTTCTGTTTAACTTGACTATGGATATCATGCTTATACTCAATAACATCAAGTGTTGCAGGTGTGTGTTCTCCAACACTGGGTATTGGAGATAAATCAACAACATGGTTTGGGGACCGACCATACACTACTTGGAAATGAGTCTTCTCAGTGGAATGGTTGACTGAGTTGTTGCATGCAAAATCAGCTTGTGATAGCACCAAGTTCCAAGTTTTGGTGTTCCTACAAGACACCTAAGTAAGTTTCCTAAGGTTCGATTGACTACCTCGGTTTAGCCATCAGTCAGAGGATGGTAAGCGCTACTGAATTGAAGTTTAGCATTTAGCAGAAACCATAGTGAATGCCAGAAATGACTCAAAAATCTCATATCTTGGTTTAAAGTGATTGAACGAGGATGATCATAAATTCACACACCATCTTTGAAATAGCAAAATGGAACCAATGACACATCTGTCGTCCGTTTGCAAGGAACAAAAATGGCTATTTTTGAAAATCTGTCTACAACCACCATGATTGAGTCTACACCACGAACTGTTTTGGGAAGTCTAATAATGAAGTCCATAGAAACATGCCCCCATGACTGATCTCGAATAGGTAGGGGAGTATAAAACTCATTGTTCTGACTATGCCCTTTCACAATTTGGAAAATACCAACATTAAACAAACTTAATAACATTCATCCACCAAGAAATATGTCTTGTCCTAACCAAAGTGTCCTGACATCTTGTCACCATGAAACTTTATGATAAGCTATAATCTTAATGAGTATTGATGAATGCACAACTAATTTCCGCAGAAGAGGTAGCCATTATGAATAAAAAAATTGGAATCCAATGGCTAAGATGCAATAGAATACTTTGCCCAAATCTGATTAAAATCTGGATCAGCATGATACATGTCTTTACAACTATCAAACCCGACTGCTTCCACAGACATGAAGAATTAAGAGGTTGTTCTTTCTGTTGAGGGCATCTGCGACTCTGTTAACCTTTCTTGAATGATGATGAATGGAAAAAGTGTATCTTGTTAGAAATCGACCCACTTGACATGGCAAGCACTCATTTTCTTTTGACTGTGAAGATAGTTAAGTGTCTCATGATCAGTATACATAACAAATTCTTTGTAGATCAAACAGTGTCTCCAAAACCAAAAAGCTCGAGAACTCCAAGTCGTAGGTAGAATATTGACATCGTGCTCCATTTAGTTTCTCATTACAGGAAGCAACATGCCTCATGTTTTGACTAAGCACGGCTACGATCCCAACCTTGAAAGCATCACATTCTACCTCAACCCTATTCTAGTAAAGCCAGTACTGAAGCATGAGTCATGTGATCCATGATAATGGAAAATGCATTCTCAGCAGCTGGGGTCCACCTAAAAGTTTTACCCTTGAAACACTCAGTAATAAGAGCCATGATGGTACTGAAATGTCAGATGAATCTTCAATAAAAAGTAGCTAGACCATAAAAACTAATGACATTACCCACTGTTTTCGGCATTAGCCAATCTACCATAGCTTGCACTTTAGATGGGTCACCTGTACTCTCTTTAAAGAAACAATAAACCCCAAGATGACAAGGTTCGAAGTGAGGAAACTACATTTTTTGTTATTGACGAACAACTTTTCCTTCTGCAAGGTCTCTAGGACCTGACGTAGATGACCAAGATTATTAGAAACCATGACACTAAAAAATCAGAATATCATCAAAATACACTACAACAAAACTTTCCAATGTAAGGCTGAAGGACTTGCGTCATGACACTCATGAAGGTGCTAGGTGCATTAGATAGTCTAAATGGCATGACTAGCGACTCATAAAGTCTATTCTGCGTCTTAAACATTGTTTTCCATTCATCTCCTTCTTGAATTCTTATCTGATAGTATCCACTTTTCAAATCAATCTTCGGAAACACTTGAGTCCCTACTAGCACATCTAAAATATTATTCAATCTGGGAATGAGCAAATGGTACTTAACAGTAATCTTGTTAATAGTTTGGCTATTTACAAATATTTGTTTTTATCATCTTTCTCTTTGGAGTTAGTAAAACAAGAACTACACACAGGCTAACACTCTCTCAAATGTGACCCTTTTGCAAACAATTCATTTACTTGCCTCTACAACTCAGCATTCTCAAGAGATAGTTGATATAGGTTGAATAGTTAAAACGCAACAAAATATGTCTTCTTTACGATAATCTAAAAACTCTTTACAAGAGAAGACCACAAAATTTGAAGGTTGTACTAGACGCCCAACTCTTTGGTTGTACTTTCCTTAGTGGGTAGCAAGACTACTGTTATCACCCCAAAGTTTTTCAAAAAACTGTATTACTCAAACAAGATCCTCAGTTATTCCAACCATTTTTATAATGATTTGGATTTAAATTTTGGACCCAAGGCAAATCCTAGACTCAAAACAAACTTCTATATCCATACCTAAGTCCAATTCACAACCACTCGATCCAAATTTTGATACTATCAAACGCCACGCGCGCATACACAGAGATTCCCTTTGTTTTGTGTCTCATTCTCGCCCCAAAAAACATGTTTTAAGCTTAAACTCGTCACCTAATCCTTGATCCAAACCTCGAGCATCGACTAGAACATGTCAATGACCAAGCAAAGCCGATCTGGATCTAGAATGAGCTCGGAATCACTCAAAATGGAGTGAGCCTCGTTTGTAACAAAAGGCAATTTTACCCTTTAAAATATATGTTTTAAAGAAATATGTTTTTTTAAGAGTGAGACCCCTTGAAGGCCAGCAAGGCGAAAGCTGCCCTTGTTGGTCCAAAACAAGCCAATAAGGGGGGCATTTCACCTCCCTTGTACAAACCTAGTGCATTGCCACACATTGTTGTGTGTGGCAGGGCCACGCCAGGCACGACAGCTCCTAGCGCAGCCACGCATGGTGTGCCTGGCAACACGCACACCTGGCCATGTCAAGGTAGGGCCTACGCATGTGCACTCCTTCTGGTTAAAAACTGGGGCGGTTTTGGGTCTAATGGATGGGCATTATCTCTTCTGACACCTTAAAGGGGTATTTGCAGGGCTAAGGGCCAATCC
Organism: Nymphaea thermarum; assembly: GCA_011799765.1. Lineage (NCBI taxonomy): Eukaryota > Viridiplantae > Streptophyta > Magnoliopsida > Nymphaeales > Nymphaeaceae > Nymphaea > Nymphaea thermarum. Next base: position 161,899 of record JAANDH010000614.1, on the reverse strand, counting down.
CACTTAGTCAAAATCTATTTAAAAAAAAATAAAATTATTCAAAAATACTTGAAATTTTCATGAAAATATTGATAAATTCAAAACAATTCAAATTTTGATTTTTGGCTCCAAAACTCCTTATAAATACCCCCACAATCTTTTTCTTGGGCATGAGCTAATGCTTGGAAAACCTCTAGTGTTTTCTCATTTGAAGAGTTAGAGTTTTTCCCTTAGCTCTCTCTCCATTTCTCTCTTCTTCTCTTATTCTTTTTCTTCAACCTTGAGAATAAGCTTCTCCAATTTTCAACTCTTCAAGGGAGCATGAGGAGACCTCTTGGAGAAATATCCTCAACATATTGGAGCTTTGCTCAAGGAAGCCCTTAGGATCATCCAAAGAAGGAGACTCATTTCTAAAATCATGTCCATTAGAGGTCATAGTCCTCTCATTTTTATTTATTTTTGTTTCCATTAGAGGTCATAGTCCTCCACTCTTTTTTATTTATTTTTGTTTCTCTTCTCCACCTCCTTATGGCCGTGCAAGAGAGCTTTATTGATTTTCTATCCAGAGTCAAGAGCAAATCTTGACTGTACTGATTACGAGCAAGACAAAATAAATTTCATTTCTTCATTTATTTACGAAATATGCTTCTTACATTTCTTTGTTTTTTTTTCATGCTTGAGATGATGTTCATGCATGGTAGACAATTTTTTTTAATTAATATGCAAATGAACTGTAAGAATGAGCATTTGGGTTGAGATTTCTTCATTATTATGTTGACTGTGAGGTTGAGATTTGTCCAACTCGAAAAAACCCTTCACAACTTTGTACATGTTAAAATGCATCTTCATGACATTCTCACGTTTAACTTTTCTCTTAATCACCCGATTAGGAATAAAAAATGAGAGTTTTCTTGCATTGTTCTTTATTTCATGTGTGTTCGATTTTCTTCCATACCCAACGATGGGAGAAATAGATTTTCTTGTAATAGATAAAATGATTATTGTTTTATGTTCACGTATAAAAATATTTGGAATCATGTTTCAAAAGAGTTTCAAAGGTAAGAACCTTTTTCAATGAGGTCTTGGAAACTTAGCCTAGACTCTTACATAAGCACAAGTTCCTTTCCAACCAACATAGAAAAATCGAAGTTGGATATTTTTCAAATTATTTCTTGATTTCAACTTTTGTAAAGGCATATGTGTATATACATACTATATACATATATATTCACATAACTATCTCTCTTTGTCCTCCTTTCTCTATGATTTAATATATTCTATTAAAAATTTTCATATATGTATAAATATAAATGAATATATACATATATTTCATTTTCTCTTTCTAGAATCTTTTATCTCTCTCTTCAAGTTAATATCTTCTTTTACAAGCTTATATATATATATATATATATATATATATATATATATATATATATATATATATATATATATATATATATATATATATATATATAT